>JAGDYQ010000084.1:4382967-4458874 GCA_021962125.1 Bulinus truncatus | reverse complement strand
GGTAACTGTAACACATTTCAGATGATGGTAGCTGTAACACATTTCGCGCCAACACAGAGAGATTGCAGCAATGAAAGCCGCGTTCAGAATACAGAGACACTGTGCACTGCATTCCCTACTTCTGATTCAATACCACCAACTCAATAGATGGGCCAAGAAGATAGACTCGAGAGAACAAAGATAGCAGACACAAACAAAAAAAAAATAACAGTATGGCTGAAGTGTTTACACAACAATAAACAACACTTTCAGCAAATGAAATAAACCAGAAAACGATTTTGATGGCCGATAAAATCTGAAATGAAGAATGGGATTCATGAAACTGGATCAGTCATTAAAGGGGCGAACACTGCGATCAGAGGAAGTTCTAGTAGAGTACCGCCAAGAAGACAGGTAGTGTATAAATCTACTCAGTTGATTTCATAGTCCGGTACATGCGCCAATACATGCTCGGAGAGTTCACAACTCGCCATTCAAAATTTTAATTTTTCAGTACTCGAATATATTTACAGGGTACTAATTGTGGAGCCGGTCCGACCCGATACCTCTGTCTTGGTGGGTCATTCTGACAAGAGAATACACATTTTCAAATGACATGAGTAGCGCAGAGATATGTATTCAGGTTTGTTAGTCAAAACAGTCGATCAACAGAGTACGGAAATATTCATGGATTTGTTTGATGTCACAGGGGTAGACACAGAGTAGACATGCTGACACAGTAAGTCTAACTGAAATATGTATTCGAATATGTGACGGGCTGATACCAAAATTTGTAATGAGGTCAATACATTGCCCGATATTTCTCTGAACTTCTAATTCAATTACGATTCCGATTTCAAAAGCGTACAACTAACGGATTTCAAAAGAAGGTTCGAAAATAAGGTAGATCCGGGTCCAATAGATCAGATGAATAACCGAACATCGGAAAGAACTCTCCTATTTCGATACTCGAAAAAAAATTCCGATTATAATCCCAGTGTTGTGTGAAGTTGTGTCAATTATCGGTAATTATCTAGTATATATGCTAATTACAAAGTTGATTAGTTTGAGGGTTAATATGGATAAATAAATATCTGTAGGAAAAAAAAAGTAAATGATTCAGCATGTATAGATAGCAATAGTGGCCAAACATAGCTGTTTTAATCAAGGTCAAAGTGGAGGGAACTCTCCGTGCACAATGTTTTCTTATCTTTTATGAATAGTTGAATCGTATTTTACATGGTCTGTTCATTCCTTTGAACTGTTAATGTTTGACAAGCTTGGCTAATCAGGTGGTACTAATAAACCAATGAAATGGTACCTTAATATTGTGTACTAAGTCAGATAACTTAACCAAACTAATCATTTAGACAAATCATTTTTTTTTCGCCATTTGGATTACCCCTTCCCTCTTCTAAACAATAAATAAACCATCAAGTTACTGCCACCATTATCATATGTTCACTCTGGAACCAGATTTAGCGGGTACATAGAAAGTCAGGGGGGAAATAGTCCAAAACAGTCATATTTCTACCGCAGATGTAGCTGCCGGTATCTAGCTGCCAGGTAAATGCATCCTGATTCACCCCCCCCTCCCCACACCTTCCACCCCAGCATCCAGTAAATTCATGCCCTCCGTTTGCCCTCCGTAGCAGATAACAGGATATTAGGGTTTTTAAGATACAGGTTAGCGGGGTGTGACCCGAGGCATCTAGAGGAGAGAGAGAGATTGCATTCTCTCAAATAGTCACAGCGTGTGTACGGAGGAACCCATGGGGGTCTTACGTTAAATAGAGAGACTGAAATGGGACATAAAGAGCTATTAGAGAGAAAACAAAACAACAACTGATATATGAACGATGAAGGAACTTTAAAGATTAAACTAATACAAACTTTTTAAACCTCAAGGTGATGCCTAGGGTTGAATTGTTTGTGTGTGTGTGTGTGTGTTCTTACCATCTACAGGTTCATGTTGAATGCCTGATAAAAATCCTCTGCTCTTCTCTCTCTCTCTCTCTCTCTCACACACACACGTTCTCGCATATCTCAAGTTGGTCTAGAGATGAACACACGAGATGATGGGGGGGGGGGGGAACGCCATGGGTGGAGGGGGGGTGGGGAGGAGAACAGTGGGGGGGGGGGAGGCACCTCGCTACATTCAAACGTCAGGGCCGTTGCCAAACTTTATTTATACTTACATATACATTGGGAGAGAGAGAGAGAGAGAGAGAGGATTGTGTTGGTGGAGGGATTGAGAGGGGGACTACGTCACGTTAGATTCAGCCTGCACATAAAACATCGTGTGCCTGGGGGTCTGAAGTATTTAGTCAGTGTACGTCAACAAACCTCCAGCGTCAATAAATTGGTGAATGTGGTGGGAAGGAAGGGGTTGATTCGCCCGGTACTGAGGGCCATGATGGTGTCCGTGTGTGAATGCCGTAGTGATGATGTGCGAGCGAATCAGAGGCGACGCTTGTGGGGGTGAGATTGTTTGTGTGTGGGGGGAGGGGGGGGGCCAGAAAAAAAAAAAAAGTAACATCCTAAATTTAAAAGATACGATATTGAGACACATTTTGGATCAACAATCAAAGGGAGAGAAAACTCGAAAGTGGACAGTATGTTGCAAATTGCAATATGATTGAATTTTTTTCACGCTGCCTAATATGTACTAGGCAGTACTAGCAGTTTGGTTTAGTATGCCTCAGCAATAGAGTAGGACTAAATGTTACATGTGATGACTGAAGGCTGAGCAGTAGACGAGGCCTGTATGTTACATGCATTGGTTGTTACATGTAAGTTGTATTTTTATGTTATATGGCGAACTGTGGACGGTTGATTGTTGTTGCTGTCTTTGTGTTTTTTGTAAGCAAAGTCGCTCACTGATCTTATTGAGATGTATTACTTCAGTTCGATTCTGGACTCCTAACACAAGATATTGGTAAAAACAAGAAAATTTTACAAGGAAAAATCTACTCAGGAATCGTAAAAATAAATAAATCATTCAACTAGAATAACCTAAAGAGAAGAAAATAATCTGCCAGTTTATTGTTATTGTATAAACATGGAGGGGGGGGGGGGGGCTATAGATAGAATTCTACTGGCTGCCAAACAAGCTGGTCTTACAATGAATTCGGCGGGTTGTAGAACATGCAGGCTAGACATGTACACTGGGTAGATAACAGCCCGCTTTGACTGTTGGTTATATATAGACATTGGACTGACTGGTTTATAGTGCAGTCAACACTGTACTCAGGTTGTACTTTGGTTTAGAGTCCTATATATTGTACTGAGCATTATAAGCCGGCTGCGGCGTGGTGCAGTCTACACTGTACTCTGGTTGTACTGCAGTCCAGACACGTAACGTCGCTCATGTTACCCCACTGATAGCTCATGATAAACATACAGCAACAACCTGATAACAACACAGTCTGACGGACATGTACAAACATGGCACTTCATTGTCTAGCTATACACCCGTCTGTTTATTTGTTGTTGTTGTTATTATCGCTTTTCTTTGCAAAACAAACGAAATAAATAACTGGATTGAGAGCACCCCCCCCAAATTACGCCCCAGGATGGGCGGGTGTGGTGGGTGATGGGGGCGTGTGGTGTGGGTGATGGGGGCGTGTGATGTGGGTGATGGGGCGTGTGGTGTGGGTGATGGGGGCGTGTGATGTGGGTGATGGGGCGTGTGGTGTGGGTGAGGGAGGCGTGTGGTGTGTGAGGGAGGCGTGTGAAGTGGGTGATGGGGACGTGTGTGGTGGGTGGTGTGGCGTGTGTGGTGGGTGAGGGGGCGTGTGGTGGGGGAGGCGTGTGTGGTGGGTGATGGCGTGTGTGCGTGGGTGATGGGAGGCGTGTGTGGGTGATGGGGGCGTGTGTGGTGGGTGATGGGGGCGTGTGAAGTGGGTGATGGGGGCGTGTGTGGTGGGTGATGGGGGCGTGTGTGGTGGGTGATGGGGGCGTGTGGTGTGGGTGAGGGAGGCGTGCAGTGTCAATATAAATGTACACGACAATAACATAATATTTTTTTTTACCCACCGTTCGGATCATCTTTGCCTAATTCAGTCTCGGCCATTTATTTATAGTCTCCACCCTTACGCTACCCCCCCCCACACACAATGTAACAAACACCCCCCCGGGCCCCGATGACAGTGTTCTTAACATTTCACTATTCTCTACTTGTCAATAGGCTGACCAATCAACGTAGTCGCTGATGTGTGGGAGAGGTCGAGTGTGAGCACAGAAGATGGAATGCTGACCTTTCGACCTCACCCCCCCCCCTTTTCCACCAGTGAACTCCCCGACACCTTACCAGATGTTTATAGAAAAAATGTTAGGGGTTGGGGGGGGGGGGAGGGGGCGCTGGCGGAGATGTAGGAAGGGGTGGGTGTGTCCATGGACGAGTATTCCCCAGTATATCGCGTGAGCTTAAGATTTCTTATCTGCATGCAAATACGTTACACCTCCCCCCCGGACACACACACGTAATACATCTCCTTCATATACACACATAGTGGCACGTACGGTAAGCGAGATAGGACAGCATTAGACTATATATAGAGAGCAGTGGTCGACAAACGTATCAGCCAAAGAGCCAAATATGAACATTACAACAATTAAAAAAAAAATTGGGAGCCAAATCTGCTTTTATTACACTAAATAAGTAGTACACTAAATAAGTTGTATACTAAATAAAACTAAATGCCAGAGGCTCCGGAGCCACACTTTGCCGACCACTGATATAGGGGAATGACTGTAAATATGCTTACGAATAGAGACTGTTATAGTGCACTACACAGAGCGATGTGTTTCATGAACATCCAGTTAACTAAAGGTGGATTATTTTTTGTTCATATGCAGTTTACACGATGAAGAACTCTCCATGTTTTATGACCACAAAACGCGAGAACCGCTCTCCATTAAACAGAATGTCTCCTTTAAACAGAATGTCGACTAAACGAAGACAGATAGCTCAAAGTTTTTGGTTGAAATAAACTTATAGTTCCAGCGCATGTGGTGCGCGACGTACCGAAAATACTTTTGATCTACATTGTGTTCTGTGTTTCATATAGGCTGGACAGTTGAATCCTGGTGACGAGAACTATACACGCGTACTAATACAGCATAGTTATTTGTATCTCACCCAGCTGTTACATAGCGAATGAAGGTGTCCAGTTTGAGAGATTGGGGCCAATCATTACTGAAAGTACAGACCCGCCGCTCGTGGGCGTGGTGTCACAAGCACGCGACAAGTGTCTGGCACACAGGGTGCAGGGCAAACGTGAGGTGGGTGCTGAATGGCTGCGGGGAGGGGGGGGAAATGAAAAGGGATGGAGGAGGGGTGTTGAATTCATTCTAATTTTCTCGTATACTGGTCATTAAAAAACAAATAGCAGAGCTAAACAACGCATTCTCTAGTTTAGTGTAAAGACTCATTAGCTTAACCACGGGAGGGGGGGTGTCTGTATAGTCTTAATCTCACACTGTACTCCAGCGCCCCTCCATCAGTCAAAGAAAGCCCTGACCTAAATGCCCTCACTCGATGCTATAGCCAGGAAGATCTGTTAGCCCGGGGGCGGAGGGGGGGGTCAGTGAGTGCTGGCCAGTGCAGAATGTCACAGACAATGACTTGCGTCACTAGACCCGGGGGTTTGATTGGAGGCGGGGGTGGGGGGTTATATTTGAATGACAGTGGCAATAGATGATTGCACGCGGTAACGAACGCGTGATGCAATGAGAACCTGACCAGTTAGCATGGTGGCAAGATGGTTGTAAGCTCCAACACATGACAGCGTCCCGTGGATTCAAAACCCGCAGCACGAAGATATGGGGGTGGGTGGGGGGGGGGCGCTGATTCATACGGGAAGAAGGGAGGGGGGGCTTATGCTGCAAATCCTGGTCAGGGTGTTAATTAACCAAACCATCATTTCTTTTGACACCGGCGACACACATACCAACATCAATAGGTTGTACCCCGTATAAACCCCGGCGACACACGCGCAAACATCAATAGGTTGTACCTGGTATAAACTTTTCGATTTCGATACTGGCTTACTAATAATTTTAACTGGGTATGAACCCCCCCCCCCCATAACGGAATAGATTTGTATACGCCCCTGAGTCATAATAAATGGGCGACCTGAAGTTGTGTGATGAAAGTAAATGTGGGTGATGAATGAGTCAGCGACACAACTGTTTGTTGTGGCTACTTGAGATTGGTGATTTAGGTCCTCCCCGATAGACAAGAGTTAGAAATTCGTAAAATTAGCGATTTAGCTTCTTCCTTCCCAAGAGTCAGAGTTTTAAAAAAAAAATCTTTATTTCACATTTAAATTATTTGTTTACGTTGATTCCATTCAAACAAATCTTTTAAAAAAAAAAAGAACATGTTTTTATTAAATTTCGTTTGTTTCATTTGGCACTAACGAGGAGAATACAACCTGGCGCCATATTTGTTTACATATTTATTTAATTAGTGCTCTTATCTTCTACAGAATTGCCCGGCCCCTGCTCTATGTGAAAGGGTGCGGCCTGCAGTTTGCTACGGGTCTATGAAACTCAAGGGGGGAGGATCTCATGAATCCAGGGCCATATTATAGATTATGGGGGAACCAGTGTAACGGGGCTCCTTAACACATCAGTTCATGGCTAAATATATAGAACAAAATACTAGTCAATACATGAGGTCCAAAAGGCATCCGTTAATGTGTACTTTGATAGCTTTTATTTAGTTTATTATTACAATTATAGCTATCTCAATGTATCAAACCAATCTGAGATAGTTAGAAATAACATTTGCTCCTGCATATGTTAATGAATTTTGTGCACAGTTCCACGCATAATCTTTGGGTAAAGTTCCGTTGGACCTAAAGGGCCATCAGGGCAGATGAAGTGCAGAATTCAACTGCCAGTTACCCGTTATAAAGCTGGGTGGAATTAAGGGGGACTTTAAATTTCAAATTTCACCAGTAGCCGGGAAAATTACCTTGGTTCAGCGAGGATCGAACCCAGGGCTCTCCAGTCGACAGCAGAGCACTCTACACCGCTTGGCCATCCGTCCGTCATCGACTCACAATGTGGAAAGTATCGAGACAAACAAGTGTTCATTTAATGATCGTAAGGTGGCTGTAGGATGATGGGGTAGATGACAGGGGCTACATCCCCGTCTACAAAACATCAACCTTACGCCAATACACTACTGTACATTATAGACTGTTTAGACATGAGATGCGGGCCTGAAGACAGGAGGTGCATGTCTGAAGACAGGAGGTGCAGGCCTGAAGACAGGAGGTGCGGGCCTGAAGACAGGAGGTGCAGGTCTGAAGACAGGAGGTGTATGCCTGAAGACAGCAGTGCAGGCCTGAGGATTGTTGCAGGGTAAGGCCTGGAGACAGGAGGTGCAATGCCCCGGCACCCAGGGGAGTGAAAGTGGGCACATTAAGCCCGATGCGCCCCGTACCACATATATAGTACAGAATGCGCATCAATCTTTAAAACGTCCTCTAACGTTGACCCTAGTTGCTGCTCGGTGTCTAACGGTGCAGTCACTAAATATTGATATACAATAACAGTTGCACTTAAAGAAGGTCTCCTACATACAGTGTAAATAAATGCTACATTAAAAGCTGAATGTTAAGATTGCTGACAGAAATGTCGGTCCAGACACATGAAAACTAAGGTACATTCCTTCTAACCACTTTGGAGATGGAGCAGAAGGAGACGCTTGATAAACTATATGCTCTAATTATGCATAGCAATGATATTATTCGACTCGCCGAGTTCACTAATAAACAATATGGAGGACATCGGACACACCGATCAAACAGAGGATTGCGCATTCTGTATAATTAAATAATTCTATGTTCCATACTGTGCACTGAACTATATAAAAACGTAACGGCATTGTATACGGCAGAGGTTCTTAAACTGTGGTCCGCGGACCCCTGGGGGTCCGCGAAGCCTTTACTGGGGGTCCGCAAAGCCTTTTGAAAAAAAAAAATCATCGTAAAATATATACATATATAAGGTACCTAAAGTTGGGGTGTGTGTGTGTGTGTGTGTGTGTGTGTGTGTGTGTGCGCGCGTGCGCGCGTGCGTGTGCGTGTGTGTGTGTGTGTGTGTGTGTGTGTGTGTGTGTTAAGCTGTTGGTGATAACTGATTTCAGATTTCCCAAAACACCCATCTGTCTATCGCCAGGGACTAAATGAAATAGTCAAGCATTCGGTGAGATAGATTTCGGAATAATCTCTAACTAAATGTCTAAAATTATATAATAATAAAAATAATTACAATATTTCAGAGCTGACCTATATAATAGACTTAATCCGAAGAAAGTATAACGTCCACTAAATGGTCAAGTGAAATGTTCCCAAAGTGACCTTGGGTACGCGGCAGAAGATAGACATCACTGCCCTAGGTAATGACATTTTACGAGTGATACAGTAATGGGTTTCATTCAGATTACATGTTGATGTTTAACGTCGCTTTACGATAACCGTGCAATATCATTTGTGCCAAGTGGAGATAACCAGCTTATCAATCTTTCCCTTTTGAAGATAAGTTCATTTATCTCCACTTGAAACCAAGTCGATAAATAAACTTTCTCAGGTTTCATTTTTTTTTCTCTAATATTCCCGAAGCTAGTCATCGCTGATAGACACACACACATGTACAAGCATTTATACCCGTCGTTGCGCGGGAAAATAATGACATGGAATTGTGTCTGCGTGATATGTCTGTGTGTGATGTTGCAGTGTCTAACTCTTTTGTGTTGTGCAATGAGATTAAGTCGATGTAATTACAGACAGAAACCGTTTTGTAGCGAAATGGGGGTGTATAGCTGCAGGCATATAATTGTATGTATTGATTTTTGGCTTTTTACAATAATAAGAACTGAGCTGTTCATATGTAATATTGGGCCCCATAAGCAGAGAAGTTTGGGCCCTGGCAGAATGATATTTGATATATAGAACTGAAATAGGGCCCTTTGGTGGGTGGGGGGCCTTGTGTGTTGGTAAGAAGGGCCCGAGATAAATGTATTTATTTTTATTTGTTAAAGTTTCAATTTGTCCATGGGGGGCCCAGCCATGGAGGCCAAGAGAGGTGCATCCAGATTTATATAAACATCAACAAAGAGGCGCCTCTGACTAAAACAGATGCAATTGTAACAGATACAACTGTAACAGTTACAACTATAACAGATAGAACTGTAACAGGTACAACTGTAACAGATACAACCGCAATAGATACAACTGTAACAGGTACAACCATAACAGATACAACTATAACAGATACAACAGTAACAGATACAACCGTAACAGATACAACTATAACAGATAGTGAAAATGAGATACCATCTCCTACCGAGCGCGTCCCCAGCTGGCGGATAGGGGAAAGACCCTTAGATATAAGGGTCAGCCGTGAATACTAAATAAGCGGTCGCGGACCAACTGGTTTGCTGTCATGGAGGGTGAGGTGAAGTATCCCTTGGTAAGGATACATTTATAAAAAATGCCTCAAAAACCCTAAGAAATGTTAGCAAAAAGCGAACATAGAGCGCTCAAACTCTAAACCCGGTCAGATGAGGCCGTTAGCTAGGGATAGCAGACATCTAGGAGAGAAAACTCCGAAATAAAATCAACTGCTGCCTTGCAGATGGTCTTGGCTGACCAAAGGCTATGGAAGCAAATCCAGAAAAACAGCAGGCTGAAGACGGAGGCAGTAGGCCTTAATGGCGCAAAACATACAGCCACGCAACCTCGACGAAATCGAGAACAAAGAAGAAGAAGAAGAAGAAAACATTATGAACATTTTGTATCAAACCTTTAAATGTGTACATGTAGCGCGTTGAAGACCAATGATTGAATTTTTCGATTGATCGCTCAAGTAATCAGATTATGGTAATCATAACATGCCACTGATGTATACATAAATATAGGACTTAGTAAACGCATACACACACACACACACACACACCAATGAAATTAAATAAACCCATCACAAATAAAAAAAAAATATATCTTCTGATTTGATAGACGACAACCAGATGTGAGTCGTTCGTTGTTACCTTGAAACACAAACATTGAGACATTTTATTTGTATTGTTGACCTTGTTAATGATAATATTTCCCATCAAATGCGGGCCAAATATTCAAATAGGCAATACCTGGTGGACTTATGACCTCGCGCGCTTTGTTAACAGGTCAACTGCACTATTTTCTTGAGTACTCGATAACAAAATACAACAAATATAATCAAGAATAACTGTCCCCTTATTTCAACACTTCATTAAAGATAATATTTTCAAAAATAAAGAAAACAAAGACTTGTATTTACCTTCAGTGGTTTAGCCTGGCCAGGATTTTTAAAAAAAAACTCGAAGAATAGGTAAACCAAAAAAAACTAATAAAAAAAAAAGTGAAATAAATAAATGGTTGAAAACAAAAAAAATCACAGAATGTTCAGTTTTTTCTCTCTTCGTCAAAAACCTTGTGGTGATAAATGTAAGGAAGGTAGGTACAAAATAACAGTTCAGTCGGCTCCTCATAGGCATTTCACCCCCCCCCCCCTTTCATTTCTCTTCTCTTGGCAAGAACTTGCCAAAGAAGGTTGGCGGGGTGAATCACGACGTCACAGTTCCAGCCTCTCTCTCCTTCTTTCTCAATTCTACCTCCATCTCTTCACCCATCCCTTCTCTCTTCCACATCATCCCCCTTCCCCACACCCTTCCTTTTATTTTTCTCGTTTCAAACTACCGAGTGGAACCGAGGATTGAGAAAATTTGGCGGGTTCAAATCATGGGGAGAAAAAAAAACAACACAGTTTGAAAGAAAAAAGGTAGAAGAGGAGCAAAACTATAATTTTCGGATGAAACCGTTAAGTCGACAATCCTGGCAGACGATATGAAATACACTTTTCTTTTTCTTTCAACTCGCACATACACAAAGATCAAATGGAGCTTGACAAAACCTGGCCAGATTTTGTTTCTCCCCCTTCAATTTGAAGGTGCTGGGTGATAGTCCAACATTACGCCAACAAAATAAAACTCTGTGCATCTTCTGTGCACGTTCCTCGTGCGGTTCAACCAACAGCACGCTTTTTTTTTTAGAAGGTCAAAAAAATAAATGGTACTTTTATAAAACCCTAATGAAATGTGACTTTCAAGTTCGTCTTATTCTGTATTACAGGCAATGAGCATGGGGTCTACGTAAATAAAGGGCCCCCAAGAATGTAAATGTTACGACCAAAGCCCGAAATCGGACAAATCGCAAACTGGCCGGCCTAAATCACATCACATTGACCGAGCCATGTCCGATGTTTTCTACGTTTCGGGGTTTGGCCAGACAGTGTGCGACATGGCATGGGGCGACCGGCCAAAGTCGGAAGAAAAGGGTCATGAAAGATTGTGGGTGTTTGCATACTGTAATGATAATCATATAGTACACCGGACACCGGTCTCACACCTCGGCCAAAGTGCAAAATAGCCGGACAATTCGGGAACTGGCCGAACTTCGGCCGTCACATATATAGTTTCAAATACGAACGTAGTACCGTTAGTACTGTGCTGTACGAGGGCCCCCTAAGCAGAATAAACGACAATATTAGGATGGCCCTGATAAAACTGATGACCATATAACCAATATGAGGCCCCACGTGATCGGGGCTTACATGATATGGATAATATGTATAACTGAAGCGTTTCAAGCCACACTGGTCTAACACACACACCATGGGATTTCTAGTGGATTAAAAAGAGTTAAAAGCCATACAAAATCGGTTGTCCGTGTGCAGTCCTGACCCTGTCGTCCAGGGTACTGGGGGGGGGGGGGGGTTCAACATAATGTCTACGTAAATACCAATCAAGGCCGCAGACAGAAAATGTTGGGCTTGTAACCAATGGTGGGGGGGTGGAGTTCAGGCGGCCCTTACTTTGCACCACCATGGGGATGAGACATTTTTATCACTCTGTCCCCCTTTAAAAAAGGACGCAGCCTTGTTGCAGGAAAAGTCAATCAATAAAAATTTAACTTTTGCAAGCGACGGGCCCCCCCCCACAAGGCCCGAGCCCCTGAAAATAGTTTAGATTGAATTCCCTAGGGAACTCCCCCGTCGTTACACAGACCTTTGAAGAAACAGACCACTGACGTGTCCGGTGGCGTCTCATCTCTCTACCAGCATGCAGGGGCCTCACTTCAATAATATCTAATCACTCAACCGTCGTCCCCAAACAAAAATATCCCCCCTCGCCCACACACAACTTAACCCCCCCTCCCTCACACCCGCAGATCCTTCCCGGTACATCCAGTGAGCTACATATCTATCCTTTCATCAAGCAGTCCGACACAGAATGTTTCAGTTTCCCTCATCAAGATTCCCCCAGATACGATAGGGCCTCTATCTTCACAGCCTGGCAGGCATCTGATTACCCATACGTGGGTTTACACGAAAACATATACAGTGTATACATACACAGATACAGCTGTTGTGAATCAGTAAGACGTAATATACAGTCACAGTTACAGCCGTTGTGAATCAGTAAGACGTAATATACAGTCACAGTTACAGCTGTTGTGAATCAGTAAGACATAATATACAGTCACAGATACAGCTGCTGTGAATCAGTAAGACATAATATACAGTCACAGATACAGCTGCTGTGAATCAGTAAGACATAATATACAGTCACAGATACAGCTGCTGTGAATCAGTAAGACATAATATACAGTCACAGTTACAGCTGTTGTGAACAAATAGACATAATATACATTCACAGATACACCCGCTGTGAATCGGTAAACATTTTATACATTCACAGCTACAGCTGTTGTGAATCAGTAGACATAAACAGTCACAGCTACAGACATATACAAAAAAATAGTCCAACTACCGCCGCAGGTACCAGTAGAAATAATACACAGTCACAGCAGCAGGTGTGTGCACCGGTAGACGTAAGCATTCACAGCTTAAGCTGGGTGTAGCAGAAGATATTATACAGTCACGGCTACAGCTGTGGGTGCCAGTAGACATTGCATAATACACAAACAATCATAACAACAGCTGCATGTGCCAACATTCATAATGCCTGCGAACCTCTCAGTTCACAGTGCACCCAGACAAAAACAATGGCCAGGTGTGTTTAGTTGGTACGAAACTTTAGTTCAAAGAGAAGATAATCAAATTATTTGTATTATATATATATATATATGTATATATATATATATATATTTATTTATTTATTCAGCTTCCATTTATATTTGTTTATTTTTAAATTAACCCACCTGTGCAAGTGTAGCAAAGATTGTGAGGAAGAAATTTCTTTTTGTTTACATTTTTAGTTACAACAAAGGCAGATAATTCACCACAAGCAGAAGAGTTATATACAAGACAGTGGGATATGTCATTCTACTACAGCTAGAGGTGACACTGCTGCCCAGGCTTGCGGAGCCGCCAAATTTTTTTCCGGCTCCGGCTCCCACAAATTTGACGGCTCCGGCTCCCTATTAAGATGGTATCATACGAGACAAAAATTTTTGTAATTGCGCCACGCAAACATGCCGCTGATAAAAAGTTATGCAAATTTTGTCGCGTTCACCCCCATAGCAGGCCCGTAGCGTGCGGGGGGCCGGGGCCCCCTGCGTTTTGTCTGGCCCCCTCTGCTTATTTGCTCTACTTAGTAAAATGTATTACCTGCCCCCCCCTGCTATTGCCTGGCCCCTGCTGTAGAATGCCTGGCCCATGCTGTAGAATTTTCACGCTACGGGCTGCCCCATAGTCAGGAACTTGAAAAATATACGCATGTCGGTTTTACTAAAAACAAACCATTTCAGTGCATCCAGAATCATATCATTATTTTCGACCGAGGTTTCACTAGTCGCCATTTTCATAAGTAATAAAAAGTTATTTCAATGATCAAATTAGCAAATAGTAAAATGATACATTATTTAAAATATTTTAAAGACTTCAGTATTTATATTTATTATTTATAAATTCAAAGTGACTATTCTGACTCGGGTACCAATAAACTCCGATTTTTATTCGGACCCCGTCCCAATTGTTGTTGTTTTTTTTATAATTGTTTGAATTGTATGATTTAATCGTTACTCAGTGTCTAGGGTTTCACTAAGCGGACTCTGTATTATTATTTTTTCGGGTTCCGTCTAATAAAGTTTAAATATAGCTAAGCTTAGTGCATATTTGCCACGGGTCCGAATAACAATCGGATTTTATTGGAACCCGGGTCCGTATAGCCACAGCCTTATAAATTTATCTACTCTATTTCAGATATTCTGTTTATAATAAAATTGTTAAATACAGAAGGCGACCATTTTGTTTTTAGTCTATTACAAATTCGCGGCAGCCCCGTAGCGTGAAAATTCTACAGCAGGCAGTGGCGCCGAGAGCCAACACGGGCCCCAGGGCAGGACATCATTGCGGGCCCCTTAATAAACAATAAGTCGTGAAAAAATTGACATGGTCGGGGCAGCCGGGCCCCCTTACAGATGCGGGTCCCCTGGCAATGACCCCCCTGTCCCCCCCTCGGCGTGCCTGACAGCAGGGGCCAGGCATTCTACAGCAGGGGCCAGGCAATACATTTTACTAAGTAGAGCAAATAAGCAGAGGGGGCCAGACAAAACGCAAGGGGGGCTAAGCCCCCTGGCCCCCACACACGCTACTGGCCTGATTCGCGGTCAAATAATAATACAAAATGACGTGTTCTATTTGTCGTCTTAGTAAAAATTTATTTTAAATGATTGATACAATTATTCTATGAAATAAAACTGTTTTAACTTTATATATAACAAAATAACACGCCATTAAAAAAATTTCGGAGGGTAAACAAAATTTAAAACGAACACAAAACGATTCCCTGTTAAAGATTTCTTGTGGTGATGTGCGTGTACGCTATCATTTTAACGCTGTTACTGTTGTGGCGTTCCTAAAAATAACACCATTTCAAATTGTAGGAGGCAAACAATCAAATAAATTTGGAATTTTAAAGCTAAAAAAAAAATTCTGCTGTAAAAAAAAAAGCATTTGGGAGCCGTGGAGCCGCCAAATTGCTCCGGCTCCGGCAAAAAGTAGCGGCTCCCGGCTCCGCAAGCCTGGTGCTGCCAGATGCATCTGGTAATACTACTGTTTTACTAAATATCAATGCTGCCTCTGATGACATTTTCAGACTAAAACTGATGTCAGAACATATGCAAACAGAAAGAGCCTAAGACATCCACAGCATAATATGACAACAACAGTTGATGTGTATTTCATTTACTTTCATAAAAATAAACACCCAAACTTCCAGTAGAAGAATCTTAAATGTTCAAGAACAGGTTCTTTTTAAGATAAGATCTTTGGACAAATATTCCGAGGGCAATAAACACTAAAATATGACCAAAAATGTAAACATTAGTTTCATTCCAACTAGTGAGAAGCTGTTGGAACCTGTTACTTATGTACAATAATAAAAAAAACTAAACATTTATAACAAAAAAATAAAGATTTCCAAAATATTTAAAATTTAACATCAGGAAATACAGTTATTTACAGAGTTTTTGTAATGTTTTTGGAGGCTTTAGGCAAAGTGACATTTGGAGGCTTTAGGCAATGTAACATTTGGAGGCCCTTAGGCAATGTAACAATAAGGGGCCTCAGGCAATGTAACAGTTGGGGGCCCTTTGGAAATGTAACAATAGGGGGCCATAAACAAAGAAACAATTGGGGGCCTTAAGTTATATTGTGGGGTCCATGGTAGCTGCGAGAATATCTATGCCTTGATTATCCTAATTCACCCATCTTCTGAAAAGACATATTTGCCATTTTAGATAAGTCCAAACAGACCTAGAGAGCCTCCTAGTTTTCCTACCTCTAACAAGGCTCTGGTTATGTAAACCATACCATTTAAGTAAACACATTAAATACACAAGAGGGATGGGTGGCAGAGCTGTGTAGAGCACTTGACTGTCGACCTGAGAGTCCGAAGATTGATACTCTGTGGAAAGTTAGATTAAACCCTCTCAAGTTCACCCAGTACCTGACTTTGGTCGGGGAAGTGTGAAGGCGTCTGTGTGTGTGTGCTACACAAGCAATCCCTTTAAATGTGGTGGTGACATAAAAAGATTAATTATGCCCCAACGGCCCTTTAGGAAATTTTACTTTACTAAGTACACCAAAGTAAGTACCCACATAAACGTACATAGTCATTTAAAAAAACATCAATTTAAAATGCAGTCCCTTAATTATTGCAAAAATACATCAACTTATTTCAGCATTCACTCACAGATCCAAAAAAGGTGAAAGGTGAAAGGTCAGCTCTGTTCTCATAGATGAATGGCTTGCACATAACTGATCACTCTATTTAGGAGATCAATTGTTTTTAGCAACAAAGTATTGGGGGGACCAAATTGTACATGGGAGTGAGGACACATAAATAAACCACTTTATTTAGAATACATCAGTCGTTCTATTGTTGTTGTTTTTTTTTTTGGGATGAAAGTTGGTTAAAAGTCCCTCACATTAACCCAGTTTTAAATGGGTGACACTGATTTTTGGGGAAGTACAGGCGGCTGGGAATTGTGTTAACCACACAATCTCTCTATACGATGTGGTTATAGAAATAGATGAATTCTACACTGCTATAGGGCTATGGAAACTTTCTTTTTTATCATTATCAAAGTATTAAAAACAATTAAAAACAAACCTTTGATTCCATATCATTGTATCCACATCAGACTAGACACAGAGCTATCCACATCAGACTAGACAGCTAAGCCACAAATGATTCAATTATCCACATCAGGCTAGACAGCTAAGCCACAAATGACTCAATTATCCACATCAGGCCTGATGGTCAAATATTATTAACGGCTGTCATTTTATTCTTATACCTAAAAATAAAAATATGTTCATGTAGCAGAATAATAATTAAAATGTTCAGCAGAAATAATAATTAAAATGTTCAGCTGAAATAATAATAAAAATGTTCAGCAGAAATAATAATTAAAATGTTCAGCAGAAATAATAATAAAAATGTTCAGCAGAAATAATAATTAAAATGTTCAGCAGAAATAATAATTAAAATGTTCAGCAGAAATAATAATTAAAATGTTCAGCAGAAATAATAATTAAAATATTCAGCAGAAATAAAAAAAAGATTAGCTAAGATTAGTTAAGAATTACCGAGTAATGACTTAAAACTTGGGCAGGTAAATAGATCAGAAAATAGGAATTATTAAGTTTAAATTCTTGGCAAGAATTACATAATAAAACATAAATACTGATAATGAAATTAAGTATGGAATTCTCAAATGACTACATAACATAATAACTGCTCAGCTCAGCGCAGAAAAAAATGAACCACTGTCAAATTAATCATGTAACAAATGACAATGTCCCTGACAAATGATGTATCAACAGGGAGAAAAAAAAAACAATAAGAATAGTTATGACATGAGTGATGACAGAAACATTTGTAAATGACCAGAATTGATACAAATGTTTCTCTGTTGGGGAAAGCAGTGCAGTGGAAATTTTAATATAATCTACAGCGAGATACTCAACACAGTGTCACACATTCATGAATAGAGTGTTAAACATAATGTACTGCAAGATACTCAACACAGTGTCAAACATTAATGCATAGAAAGTTTAACATAATCAACTGCAAGATTCTCAACACAGAAACTTAACTTTATCTCCTGGAAGATACTCAACACAGTGTCACACATTCCTGAGCTGAGTGTCAGAGTCAACAGACCCGGCACAGTTGTGTGTATACCTCAAGTACTGATTATGTAAACATTGATCACGGTACAGAAGTAGTTTAACTACTTAGTCCTTTAGTCCTCTATATACTTTATATATAGTAAAGAAACAGTTGTTGCTTTTATGTTTGTGAAATCAGTGAAAGGATGAAGATGATTATCTCTTAGACATTAATGGGACGTTTTTTTATGGCTCCTCCTTTCATCCCCAACATACCCCAAAGTGCAACTGCATTATAGGTGCCACAAGAGACATAGAGGGAGCTTTTACCATGACCTGAAAAAATTCATTGGTTCTCATTTAAGACAGAAGTAGGGACCCTCGGGCCCACACATGATTTGCTCCACTAGACATGTTGGAGATGGTTTAAAGGGCCCTGTCTCTGAATTTGTGTTGAGGCCAAGGTCTTGGTAGTGCAATATTTCAGAGCTTTTTGGACTGTGAGCAAAAAATCTTACACATGCTCGGCATAGTTCAAAATGAAAACTTTCCATGTAACATACTGATCAACCTAACACTACAGTTGTGACAACTTGGGAATGGCGTGCATTGGTGTCCAGGAATCACACCATAACAAATAAAAAGTGAAATGTTCTTACTGAGTTGATTTATGGATAATTATTAGCATAAAAATATGAATCTCAATTTATTATTCAGTTTCTAGGTACTGGATAATCTTTTTTTTTTATTTTTTTAACAATTTTGGGAAAATTTTTCTGCAGACAATAATATTGAAGATGTGTTCCCAAGGGAAACAACCCAGACATTAGTCTTACAAGAACATTAAATATTGAGTTATCTGTCTGGAGATCAGGTTGACGAAATAAAAATATATCATTGTTATAATATTGTAAAAAGTTTAACATTGGAAAGATGTAATATATGCAGTTGCGGAATGTGAAAGTATTGAATTTTACGGAAAAAAAAACTCTTTGAGGTAGTGAAAAAATAATGTCAATTATTGTAAAATTAAAATTCTAACGAGAAGAAAAAATAAATAGATGCCAATTAATAAAAGACAACTTAAAGCACATACAGCTTTCATGTATCATTATCCCAACTAGAACCTGGGTACATGTGTGTACTTGTGACAATATTTCAAAGTGTATGACAATCTGTTTAGATTAGAGAAAATGTTCACAGAAACTCACAAGGAAGGATAAACAATGTGTACTAAGACTATTCATGTCCTAATTGCAGGAACTAAAAAAATGAATGACTCAATTTTACTTTGTTTAAAAAAATTGACCTACTCAGCATTTTCAGAAATGTAACAGATGAAATGACTTGCCAAGAAAAGTCAATGGCAGAGATTTTCTACTATCTGCTAAGTCAAACAAGATTTTAAATTGCAGTAGAAAAAAGAAACATAACAAAAATTATGACAGGATAACAACTTGGGACTGATAAGTCCTCATGCATGTAAAGTTAAATCCATCATATTGGAGCATCATTTAAAGTCAGAAACCATTTGTGAAAGGCAAAAAAAGATTAAGAAAATAACTATTACAATTTTACATGAGTAAAAGTAAATTCTTTAATTAAATGAACCAACAATAGCTCAAATATGATCTATATCTATAATTAGGATCTAGATTTGAAATCTATATACATTCAAAGATGTTAACTATTTTAAACTGATTTTACAGAATTACTTTAAAAAATCATTTTTAAACTGGAATTATTTTTTAACTGGAATCATTTATAAAGTTAGAATCATTTATAACATAGGAATAGAGATGGAGGAATTAAATTTTTATCAACAGTGTAACATTTCAGTAACCAAATAGTTAATTTTATCAACAGTGTAACGTTTCAGTAACCAAATAGTTAATTTTATCAACAGTGTAACGTTTCAGTAACCAAATAGTTAATTTTATCAACAGTGTAACGTTTCAGTAACCAAATAGTTAATTTTATCAACAGTGTAACGTTTCAGTAACCAAATAGTTCCTTAAAACTGAATAATACGTTCAAGGGTTTCTAATTAGAGTTTATCGTTTCCTGATTACTTGTTTACCCCAGTTAGAGGAATTATAGTTGTTCTCTTCCCAGAGAAGCACGGGATAAACAAATCTATATATATAATTCTCATCTTCGAGACGCAAGACTATTTATAGATTGTGGAATTCCTGAATACGGTGACTATATTGTGCTGGAAGAAGGGAGGGCTATATGTGCTTTACGCGCAGACAATTCCGTTAGATTAGCATGGGGACAAACGTTCAAAAAGATATGCCTGTATCTTCCAAAACCTCTTTTCAGTCATGGACATTTGTATGTTGCTCTCTACAGAGTTCATTCTTTTCATTCACTCACAGTCGTTTGCCCAAACCCACCCCATTTGAACAACTGTGTCTTTCAGGAAGTCTTCACCCGTCAGCTATAGATGTTTAAAATGTTTCAAAATAAATTTCCCTTTACAGAAAACATACTTCACTTTGTCATTGTGTCCGTATCAAAGATTGTGTCAGTATCTTTCCCCCTTTCTTTGCGGCGTATGCTACGCCGCGGGTCGGCTCGTAACTTTTATAAAGCATTAAAACATAATTAACATGTACAATAGCAGGTACAATCATTGTTTGTTTTACAGTCCTTCATTAATTATACAGTGCAAATAGGATTATCCTTAATAACATTAGACAACCTTAGAATTGAAAAATAAAAAAAAAATCATGGAATCTCTTTTGCATTCTACATAAAAACAATTTCAAATCTCACTAAAAATTATAATAAATACAGCAAAAAAGATTTTCAATGTAAGAAAATTGAATACAAAATACATTATGAAATCAATAGTCAATAAATATATTGAGCTTTCCAATTCTAAAGACTTGTTGTAACCAGTGCTCGATTTAAGAAAAAACCAGTCCAGGGGATGAAAAAAAAGTTTCTGCAGAGCCGGCGATAAATGTCTATGGTTTCATCCCCGGCAGGGATACATTAGCTAAAGCAGAGCCGGCGATGACAGTTCTCAGTGCCGGGGATATCCCCGGCATTAAATCGAGTCCTGGTTGTAACTAGTGATGCAGATGTACATTATCTAACCGCTAATGGCCTATATACATTGGGGTGTTTCCCTCCTTTCCCTGATCCACATAAATCAAAGAATGTCATCAATTATTTGGAGATGTAAACAGTCTATGGTATTGATGTATCTTAATGAACTGATCAGAAAGCATGATTAACAAGTTTTTTTCTATTATACCAATATCTAGAAGCACTGTACCCCAATTTTTATTTCTTTTAACTGGGTTAGTATTTATGTTGACTGTGTTCTAGTTTTTGACAAACATGAAAATATTTTTAATGATGCTACTTTTTCTGTCCAAAACCTTTTATTGTATTGTTAAACATGAACTTCATGGGAATATTTATCTGCAAATGCATTAAGGATCTATTCAAAATTTTCTAAATCATTTTTGTTTATCACTGATTTAAAACACTAACAAATTTATACTGAATTTAGAAAGTTTTCCTTCATATCGAGGAATGAGACGATTTACCTGGAAATTTTTAATGAGCTAAAATTCAACTGGGATTCTATGAGAAAGACTATTTCTAATAATAAAATTTGGAAGACTTCGGTAAAATTATAAATATTAGAATTTATAAATGAGTCATCAAGTTTAATCTTCTCAAACCACCTTATTTTACTAATTCAAACACCCACAAAAAAGAAAAAAAAAGATAACTTAGCATTAACATTCATAGAAACTATCTCAGACCCTAATACAGCCAGCAAAAGATGAATGTTATATAACACAGCAATAGTCAAAAATATTAAATCAGCAGCTATGTCTGTTATGTATGTTACAGCAATGACAAAAATAAGTAACATTAATCTCTCGGAGGGATGCATAAGTTTTCATTGACAAACACAGTTTTCTTTATTTTTGAAGAGCTGAAAGGACCACATTCATTTAACCCCTTAACATATAGATATACTTGTTTCCAGTGCTTTTTTTGTGCCGGTACGCACTGGTATGGCATACAGGCACCTTTTTTAATGTGGGGAAAAAATTATTACTTTCATTGTATTTTAACGTTTATTATTAATTTATTATATTATTAATTTGCAAACTGATAGCTAAAAGTTAGCCAATCCATCACTGAGTACCAGCACCTATTTTTTTTTACAAAAAAAGCACTGATTGTTTCACTATCAGATTGCAGTTGAGTAAGATACATTGAAATAGTTTAAATTATAACAAAATAATAAACAAGTAAATTGTAATGTTAAGAGTGAAAAATTAAGTATTTAAGATTGTTATCAAAAAGTGTGTGGAAATAAGATATTTCTTTACTAAAACAATAAGTGCTCATCAACTTCAAATTCTAAGAGACAAAAGTTAGTAAAATGGTGATTGGAAATATACTCTGTATCTGTATTGCTAAATAAAGACTTGCCTAGTAGTTAAGTATGTTAACAACTACTACAATTTACTACTTTCAAATTTTGATAAAATTATAAAATATAGGTCGAATATCAATAAATTCAAAGACCAAGTAAGTAAAGAAGCTAATGTTAAGGATTAAACATCACTGTCATCAGTCATTATGATTTTTTCACTCATTCACTGTTAGTTTTAACTTTCCTCAACATAAACACTTTGCGATATTCTGTAGTTTATTTAAGTTAAACTTATAGTTATTTAGTTTATCATACTCAAAATCCTCGTTTTACACAGTTATGATTTTAAAGAAACAAACCTGATAATAAATTGAAGATAGCAATAAAAACAGCTAACATATGAAGTCTGGATTGATGTAGATAAACAAATCCGAGCCTGGCGATTTATTAAAAGTACTAGCACTTCCGGTTCAAAGATATGTTACGGACTAATAGCTTCGGCGGATATCATTGGACAATGGCAATGTGTGTTTTAACTGAAATTACAATGTGTAACTAACTGGTTGCGGTGTCAAACGAATAGAACTAAAAATTATACATAATATATTTTTTATTTAATAAATATTGTGATTTCCGACAACGAGCCTATTTATTTATTGTTTCGAAAGCTGTATCACTTGAAAGACTTTAGTGAAACAAATACAATAATGATTTAGAATAAAATGTAACAGTGCATTTTGTACATAGTTTATGAATGCAAACATTACTTTGTATAAAGTTTAACAATAAAAGCATATTAAATACTATAAATAATCATTATCTGTTGTGTTAGAAATAAATTTCAGTTTTACTGTGCAGAGCTTTGGCCTAAATAATTAGTTATTTTAGTTTAAAAGGTTTCTTTAAAACATAGTTTATAGAAGGAAAAAAAAGAGTTCGCTTCTCCATGTCTTCTCTATTCCGCTGACGCCAGACTTGCTTCTGTTGGTCTTCCATTCAAAAGGATTATGTGTTGGGTTGGAAAGGGTGTGGCAAAGAGGGGGGTGGGTGGGGAGCGCGGGTTCTTTGTTGTTGGTTTCCCAACCCCATGATGCTGTCGATCCTATTGAAACAATGTAATGTGATTGACCAGATAGAAAAAAAAAATATTCCAGAAGCTCACGGTAATCAGAGGCGTTCTCATGGGTGGGGGCCCACAGCCCAAAGGGGCCCCTCTCCAGTATTAAAGGGGCCAAGACCGGTACTGTTGCCATATGGTCACTTTGAGATAATTCAGTAGTTACGTAACGCTTTTTCCCCTTTGATTGTACCTTTCCCCCCCCCCTCTTTTTTTCAGCGTAACGCCTTTTCATCATTCATTGTCACTGTGTGATGATACGAAAGGAGTGGACAACCCCCTGTACTAATTCATATGTATTTAGAAGTATTTCACATATTCATCCCACCTATGGGGTGGAGGTGTACCTGTAACTTAAGAACTATGCAGATAAGTTGGAGAAGTGATTGAAGAATCTGACAGTATAAAATCTGTGTTTATTTGTAAAGTCTTTTCGATCTTAATTTGTTCTTTTTTTTTTTCAAGCAAGCACAATGCGGAAATCTGGGGAAATAGGTTGCATAGGTAATATCATATGTGTAGCTGGGATTCAAACCTTCGAGCTACACCATGCAGTTAAAAACAGACTTCAACAATCCCCGCCCAGCCTCGCCACTCATGCCCCAACAAATCATTCATCACCTTTGTTTCGTGTACCGTGTAGCTCTGTGATGTTGCTGATGCTGCTAGTAGCAGCTATCGGGCCGTTGAATTTCATTATTGCTGGTTGTATTGTAGGCAACATTATTGCTGGTTGTTTGTTTTTTTTTTGTTGGTTTCATTCTAATGACAAATGACATTTTATGTGGTCAGCCCTTGATCGCTCAGGCCGGCTGGACACTTAATACATGGATCCTTTACATTTTATTCCTGAGAGTGGGGGTTCCAGCTCTTTGTGAGCCTAGTGATCATAGGCCGCTGTAAAAGGGGTTACGGAGGAAACCTGAAAAAAATTTACTTGGCATGGCCCCGCTGTCCAAAGGTCCCCATTTTTCAGGGATTGTCAGGGCCCGCATTTTTCAGGGATTAATCAGGGGCCCCATTTTTCAGGGATTGACAGGGCCCCTTTTTCAGGGGGATTGTCAGGGGCCCCATTTTTCAGGGATTGTCAGGGGACCCATTTTCAGGGATTGTCAGGGGCCCCACTTTTCAGGGATTGTCAGGGGCCCCATTTTTCAGGGATTGTCAGGGGCCTCATTTTTCGCTGATGTCGACCATGACGTCCCTCACTTCTTTTAACACAATACTGTCACTTGCGATTAACTGACTTGCTTAATTAACTCGCGGCGGGGTGCACAATACCTTTTTAGCGACCCCCCCCCTCCCATTCGAAAACCATATAATATTATATGTAAAATATACCATTTGGCGCCCCTTTGTGAGTAGCGCCCGGGGCATGATGACCTCCCTTGCCCCCCCCCCCTCGCCAAGCCACTTATAGGCCTATTACAGTCGATTCCGCTTAATTGGGACACATTGGGACCGATACTTTTTGTCCCAATTAAGCGGCTGTCCCAATAAAACATACAAAATTACTATTGGCTTCTTGGTTTGGTTTCTTTGGAGATTTGTCCCAATTAAGCGGTGTCCCAATTAAGCGGAATCCACTGTATTTCCTTTTTATTTATCTCGTGATTGTGGCGACTTTCCATGGACGAGAAATAATCAACGCCCCCCCCCTCCACCCTTTCCAGAGGCCAGAGGGCCGCGGTGAAATAATCAAACGCTGACCTGTCCGTGGGGGAAAAAAAGGTTGGAGGGGGGGGCACAGATTTAATGCATGAATTATGGAAGTCACTTAATTATGTCAAATGATGAAAGACATCAGTCTCTGGAAAGTCATGTCATTTTTATTTTTATTTTAAGTAAACACTAAATCTTCCTGTTTTAATTAAGTTTGCACCTGTAGCTCAGTTGTGGGTGTAGCAGTCTCGTTTCAATTGGTCCTTTTAAAAAAAGTCAAGATTTTTTGCAAATAAAAAGACTCGAAATTGTTGGCGAAAGGAAAGCTGAACATTTTTAAACACTTGTTACTATAAATACATTTAGAACGTTTAATCGCATCACGAGGGACATTTTAGAAAGAATATTTGAAGGCATTAGTCAAAACTTAGCATGTTGTTATTGTATTTGTAATGTTTTGATACCACTAATATTCAGGACGCAATACGAGACATTTTTTTTAAATTCCTATTAATTAAATAAAACTTATAAATTTAGCTGCTTTTATTTACTTTGTTTAACGCTCCATTTTAAAGGCACTGGTTCTTAAAGCGTTGATATTATTCTTTTTTTTATAAAAATCACTAAACAATAATGCAGTCATGGCAGTGGAGGGGAGTGATATAACCGCGCAGTTAAACGTAATGAACGTCCGTTAACGCTTCTCTGGGGCAGGATACTATGCAGTGGCGGAAAGGAAAGAGGGTGGATGGGGGGGGGCGGTCCTCCCCGAACGGCACTTACTGCTGCCCGGGGGAGGGGCGAACTTAATAAATATAAAATGCCTTAGAATAAGAACCTGCTTTGAAATTCATAATCTATTTTCTTTCCTACCTTTCTTTGGTGATCATTCCATCTTTTATGCCAATTGTAACATTTTTCGCGTTGAATACAAATTATGAAAAAAAAGTTTTTGAGGATCAGCGACGGGTGGATTCATATTATATACGATTTACCAATGAGGTTCAAAACTAGAATGATTAATTGTTGTTCCAGCAGTTGCCTGCATCTTTGAAGATTTATAAACGTTTGCAGTTCGTGGATATTGGTTTACAACAGTACTCCAATCATCAGTCCGACCCTCCCGTCAAACTCAAGACCTCATTTGTGACCAGTGTGACCAAAAGTAAGCCAACCCAGGTGTAGCCGTCACGTGTTGTTGACCCCACCACATCTTAACAGAAACACATTAAGAGATTTGCGGTTCTGTCCAGCACAATTCAGATGCACACCAACATGTGCATGAAGTGACAGGATTGGTGTCAACGTTCAATGGGACCAGATTGTTCTGTCCCACACAATTCAGATGCACACCGACATGCGCGTGAAGTGACAGGATTGAGGACTGGCAACGTTCAATGGGACCAGACATCAATTTGATCACAAGAATGCACTCCAATAAACAAAAGTTTATGTCGCGGCTGACACCATGAGAACCACTGCTATAAACTAATGAAATCCCCAACGATCGAATCTACTGCCTAAGGGTTAGTTCATTCTATACTGCAACAAATTTTAGCACTTTTTATACCTCACATTCCCTATCCCCCGTCATCAAGTGTCAAACTTGTTCATACCCCCCCCCTTCCTCCTTCTCTAAGTTGTTGACGTAATTTATGACGGGCCCTAAGTTTGTAAAAGAGTTCTAGTAGTAACAACTCATCATAACAGGAGCCACACAGTACAATAAATAGGCTGGGGACGTTCTTATGTACAGGCAAACTATGGAGGTTATACAGGGTTCCAATGCTAAGGGGGAAACTTCACATTAGCCTTAAGTGACCAAGATGACTTAGGAGTCAATAGTCATCAAAGACTATTAGGGCCTAAAGAAAATGTGCAAACAGCGGCCTTGACAGTGTTGTTTTGTTTACATAAGAGCCCAATGTTATTTGGCCATGGTCTTCAAAATAAAGCTTGGCTTAAAGCCCCCCCCCAATTGCTTAGCCTCCCCCTCCCCCATAAACGTCATGAACGACTCTGGTTGCTTGCAAAAAAAGATTGATAGGAAGCAGTGGGGTCAGGGGCCGGCCTTACGAATTGCGGGGCCCAATTTAACGGATGCTTGCGAGGCCCCTCTTCTAATTTTTGATGTTCAAAAACAACTATTACTATTAATGCTACATGTAAATTGCGAGGCCCCTGCCCCAATTCGGAGCAAGTGGTCAAATCGGCCTAGGGCCGGCCCTGATTGGGCTTATTGGTCAATGTTATCATCCGGGGGGGGGGGGGTAAAGGGCCTTTTGCTTTGGCTAACAGCTTACAGTTTAATGCGACACACCCGACGACGAGACGACGCAAGACAAAAGAATTAAGGTCATAAAACAAATGTGAAACTCTTTCTTCTTTCACTAAATTTATTTTCTAATATATCACTTGCAATCTGGCAAACAACAATGAGAGACAGAAAACATAACACACAGTTTAAAAAACAACATCAGACTTTATTATTCTTCAATTGATGTCATTCGTCCAGATTTTGTTCTAACAAGGTGCACAATTTTTAACATTGATTGAGATCAACTTCAAGTATGACTTGTACATTGTAAACAGATATATGGGTATACCAGAAAGTAAGACATCCTGCGCATTTATCTCTGTCAGCCATCTCAGCAGTATAGTTTGCAGGCATTGTTTGGCTTTGATTACAACTCATACAAGTTCAAACGACTTCGACTTCGTTTTACAACTGATAGGCCAAGATATGAACTATACAAAACACGTCTTGAATATCAAACAACATTTTACGATAAAACAAAACAAAACATGATGGAATAACTCCCAAGCATACCGACACTAATAAGATGTCTGGTATAAAGCATGGCCTACATATTTTCACTATTACATAAACAAAATGCTTTCTTCTGCACATAACATAACGTATATCGCTCGACATATCACGAGCAATAAAGCACGATATAAGGCATACAACTTGAAATTCTATAACAATCAAATATTTAAATCAATCAACGGAGTAAGTCATTGTAAGGATCTTACATTGATACGCATGATGTCTGAATGGAGTGATGAAATTTACATTTAACCTTTCACCTGTCGATACAATTATTATTTTTTTCAATGCTGAAGTTATATTTAGACCATACATTTTTGAATAAATGTTTTTCTTTTAAACCTGCGCTGGAAGTCAAGCTAAATAACATTTGTTTACTTAAACTATATTAGTTTTCTTTCAACACAAACACTCACACACACACACACAAACACACACACACAAATGGGGTCGTGTTATTTTGAGCTGTTGGCAATGCTGTTTTAGTGTAGTTATTTCTTCAGATTGTAATTGCAGACAACAGAAACGAATCCTACAAATATTTCATCTTGTTCCTTTAACATGTTTGTTTTGCATGTGTATTCCAAAATTTTAATTCAGTACTTTTAAATTACTTCTTCTACAGTTAATCCTCTTGTACTTCGCTTTTAAATAAAGATTTTTTTAAAATTGTATTGCTTGTAATAATTGAATGACGCATTTTTGACAACTTTACCAATATAAAAATTTTCATTATGAATATTGTTTTAAAAGGTTCTATTTATATCATACTATGCGTGGCTTTCATTGATGGAACATGGAGGGGGGGGATAGAGTTCTATTTCGTTTTGCTTTCGTAATTCTGCTGTCAAACTTTAATCCAGTTTCAAAAGGCCTGAAATTTCGTGTCTTTCACCCATCTTAGGGAGGCCGTAGGCTTTGAGAATATTGTCCGCCTCTTGCCTGCTCTCTGACGTCATCACCCGGCGGGGGTCCACGGAGGGATCGTGGGAGACGCCGATGTTGAAATCCACCTTCAGGGCTTCAGCCGCCGCCCCTAGGTGTTCGCCCCTGATATCCAGCTTCTGAAGAAAGAAAGACAGAGACCGCCTGGGATTGTTCATGAAGTCCTCGTAGAGGATCGAACCGATGTTGTACCCTTTGTATCGTAGCTCCGCGCACTGCGCCACGCTGGCCGCCCAGGCGCACGTGAAGATCCCCACCGTGTCCAGCTTCTTGGGCACCACCCCCGGGACTTTCTTCTCGTTCAGGAACACGTTGTAGTAGTAGAAATGCGACCGGACGAAGGGCAGGAAGGTGGACAGCACGCTGCTGTCCATGATGAACCGCAGGGCCATGGGCGCGGGGTCCTGCTGGAAGACGTTCAGGTTGGACAGGACGCTCTTCAGGCTGTTCCTGTACATGAAGAAGTAACGGAACTTGGGGAACACCTGCATGACGTCATCCAGCAGGCTGGTGGTGCAGGGTCTGGCCTTGATGAAGACGGCGCTGAACCGGTCGTCCGGCTTGCACAGGAGCCGGACGCAGCTGGCCAGGAGCTGGTTGTACTCGTTGGGCTGGATCTGCTTGTTCTTGAACAGGAAGCCCAGAGTTGTGATGGCGTCAGGCTCGGCCAGGACCAACATGCCAGGTATTCTGTACATCATCTGCCAAATTCAAGTATTTAAAAAAAAAATGAGTGGTCCAAAAAAATATACATCTAAATGAAACTTTGGTAATTTTTTAAATTTTTTAACTGCCATTGGCTTCTCTTGACTTCACAAGATTGTAGATTAAAGTTCAGCTTTAATAGATAGGTGCCCAACAAAATTGTTGAATGTCGGTGGACTTAAGGGCCCCAAGTTCTGAGAGGGCCCCGAGGTCTGAGAGGGCCGCGAGTTCTCAGAGGACTTTAAGTTCTGAGAGGGCAGCGAGTTTTTAGAGGGCCACTCAGAGTTCAACTTTATACATTTATTGATGTATTTCTTTTACTCTAGGGGCCCATATTTTCTTCTGCACCTGGGGGTCTCAACCGAACAAAAGTCCGCCTCTTCTTTCAAGTGCTGTTGGCCGGATATGGCGGGGAGGGGGCGGGTATTGGGTTCAAAAAGCCACTCATGCATGAAAGTATACCTGGAGTCATGTGAAGACAACCCAGTAAGAGACAAAGTTAAATTTAACTAGGGAAAGGATCAAGTTCTCCCTACACAGTAAATCACGGCTGGCTACATGAGATGAACTTTGGCCCATAGCCCAAGGACCTTTTGGAATCGAAAGGTTGTTGACCTTTTTTTTAAAATAAAAAAATAATAAATCTGTTCTTAAATGTGTATTGGATATTACTGATAATGCAGATCTATCAGATAATAGCAAAACCTATGAATAAGAAAACCTACAAAACCTACAATCAAACCTCCTATGCGCAACTTATATTAAATATATATTATGTATCTATCTACTAGCTGTACCCTGCAAAAACCTTTGCATAGAGTTATATCCCCTGAGGTTTGATCGGTAGGCTAGGTTATTTTTGGTTTCGGGCAGATCCGATTTTTTCATGATTGTATTTTAAACTGGAATACTGTTGTATTAATTCTTTACTTTCGATTTAACGCAGAGCCCAAATCGCTTTTATATATATCTATCTATTAAATATGACTACAAAAAATAGACTCTATCACGTGTCAGACTGGGTCTGAAATTATGGGTTGCCATGATGCAACAGGGGCTCACTCTAGATATGACGTTCTAATATAATTTCATAAATTGATGAAAGCAGTAGTTGGGGGGGGGGCACAAAGCTTACTATTCAAGGTCCACACTAGTCACTGGGCATGTTGACCTATATAGGTCAATCCGCCACTTGATGAGAAGGGTTCTGGACCACCTGATTAAGACCTCGATATAAAGATTCACCAACCCAGCCCCGTCTTGTCGTTTGCTATTGAACACATCATGACAAGAGTCAGTATATTGATAGGCGGTAGACGGCTGCCTAGGAGGGGCCCAACGCTAAGGAACCCAGTGCTGCTACGTTTATTTTAGATCTATTTAAAATTACACATTTTCTGGCGTCCTATTAAACATTTTTCCTAGAGGCCCCTAATAAAACTTTTCCTAGGGGCCCCTAATAAATGTTTTCAAAGGGGTCCCAAATACATCTTTTCTTAGGGGCCCCTTATGTTTTAGCCAAAAAAGCCACATATCTTTGCTTAGGAGCCGCAAATGTATCTTTGCCAAGCGGCCCCTAATGTGTCTTTGCCTAGGGCTTCCAAAAAAACAACAACCGTAAGATCACCTCTCGCACACAATCGAAAAATTATAAGAAACATCAGTAGTAAGAAAAACACGGCATATTTTACCTGACTAACTAACGTGGCCCCGCTCCTGGATGTGCACCCCAGCCACGTGACGGGCACCCTGGGGTTCCCGACGTCGCTGGCCATCTTGTGGAACGCGGCCAGGGGGAGCGTGATGACGTTCACGGCCAGCAGGTACTGGTTCTGGTACAGGCACGTGCTATTTTTAGCCTTGTACACGTTGTCCGACTCCTTGACCTCGATGAACACGGCCTCCTTCCGGGTCATGCAGTAGAGGGACACGTTCGGCTTGAAGACGCAGTTGGGCTGCCTAAAACCTTTGTGGAGCGTGATGAAGTTGCTGGGGTTGGCCACAGAGTGGTCGAAGAACTTCCGCTTCCAGAAGATCTCCTGCACGTGGGCGCTCTGCTTGAAGTTCAGGCCCCGGGCCGCGTCTCGGCGGATACCCTCCACCCCTGTCACCGCCCATGTGAATTTTTGGAAAGTCAGGACGAGGCGTCTGGTGATGCGATACAGTATAAACATAAGAATCTGTTGGGAAGGAGAGGAAACAAAAAAAGATACGAAAAAATATAAAGATAGTTTTTTGTTTAAATATTTGGTTTTTGTTTCGTTCATACCTGGCATGTTTTTAAATAACCTATAATGTTTTTATTTAAGCAAGTCTCATTCAGCAGCAGGATGTTTTTGAGCAAAGTTTTTTACTTTCCACCTTTCATTTTGCTATTATCTTACCTATATAAAAACTTTTTATGCATTTTATCTATAAAAAAAAAAACAACCTATTATCAAACTGACCAAGCTTTCACCTTTGTAAAAACTCGTAAACTTAGTCATAACTGATAAATACATTATCATTTATTTCTATAAGACATTACGTTTTTCAGCATCAGTTCTTAACATAATCATACATAAAAAGATTGATGTGTCATTCCTATAACACTTAAACACATTTTTTGTTTAAAGTAGGGCCTTTCAATTCTAAGTTATCAGTATGTATTGGATGAATTCCGATGAATCTATTTTGTCTTTATCTTTTCGTTCTACAATATCAAAAAAGCTAGCCTTTGGAAATTTTCTTAATACATTTAAGCCAGTGCTAGTTCAATGTATTGTTTGTTTGTTTTGACCATTTGCTTCTTCGAGGTCCTACAAAAAGATGGTGCAGAGTTCACTACTAGCAGTTGCCCCTGCACATTGTGGTCCCATCAAGTACTGTAATCTGCTAATAACTTCAGAAGGGCGCCAGTTCGTTCAGATTGTCAGGGGCTCAAAATTTGCTGACATAGCCTTCAATCGTCTACCCCCCCCCCCCCATTTTTTATTTATAATATAGGGAGGTACAAACTTTTAACAACTCTTATATGAATATTGACTCTACCAAACATGTTAAGAGATGTATCAGTTAGGAACTTCCATCCATTTGATATGTGAGTTTAACATGTAGTACACTAAACAGTCTGCACATCCCCATCCATATCATGAGTCTGTCCCATTATTTAAAAATAAGTGCTGTTAACATTTAGTCAATTTTAACCAACTCCACACCCCCATCCATGTAATGAGTTTGCCTACCTGAAGTGCCCTATCCCGGAACATGTTCACGGCCTTGCTGAATTGTTCCAGGTGATTGGTGGCCTCCAGTTTTACGTCCATCTTGTCGTCTGCAAGTCAGCTGTCAAGTCAGACAAATTCTGTAGTGTCTGCACTAAATTAACTTTTCTTTCATGAGCTCTCTGAAACAAATAACAACACAAAAGATATAAGCTGTTTTTTTTTCTTTTCTTGGGGGAGAGAGGACTGAAATAGATCATATAATTGAGAATGAAAAGATGACATGCTAAGAGGTCATCTTCCTATAGAATGTAGATTTATTTTTACTGGTAGTCTAGGGGCTGTCCATTAATTACGTCAACAAAATAGGGGGGAGGGGCTGGGTCAGAAAATTTTTGACAATTGAAGACCAGGGGGAGTGGGGAGGTCAAGAAAAGTTGAACTCAATAATGTTACTTTTTTAATTTAATATAATTACTTAATAAAAAGGAAAATTAAGCAGCGTTTGTAGTCCTGTGTTATACACACTCGCTTAGCATTCAGTATTTTAATTAAACTAACTATATTCCTACTAATTTTGCAACATAAACATTTTGGAAGCCACCTTTTTTAGGGGGGGGGGGGGGTAATCAAATGTTGACGTAATTTTATAGGGGGGGGGGTCTCTGGAAGTTTGACAAGTTGTTGACAAGGGGGAGGGGGGGAGGTAAGAATTGCCAAAAATTTGTTGACATAAATAATGGACAGCCCCCTAGCCTATACATGACCACACCTGTTACATGTATTCGTGTGGCTAGTCAGGGGACAGCATTGTAGAGATGCAAAAAGTCATATCGACGGAGTGACAGACGTGTGTGTGCACGATTTGAGAGTCACATAACACAGACTGACAGATTTATAGGCCGGTGGACACATGTGTATGCATACGAATAGCCAAGCAGACATGCAGACAGATAGTTAGAAAGTGTTAAATAGAGATGTGATAGACAGGCTGACATATACTTAATATAATTTAAAATGGTCGATAGATAGATGACTGTATGGCTCGATAGATCGACTAGGATAGAATGATTGAAAAAGACATTTACATAGATAAATTGGTTTATAGATGAATAAACACAGACAAACAGATAGATAGATAGATAGATAGATAGATAGATAGATAGATAGATAGATAGATAGATAGATAGATAGATAGATAGATAGATAGATAGATAGATAGATAGATACCGTACCCAACAAGTTCAGCAGGTGTGTACACGGGACAAACTTGCCAACCCATTAGCACACACACACACACACATACACACACACACATACACACACACACATATGTTTCATCTGCTGGAAAACCAGTAACAACATAACGGCCAAAAAGACTCGTGTGTTCACTTTATTTATTTCAATTTGACAGGAAATAACAAAAAACCAGTCAGCAACGTTTGACAAGTGAGGTCGACAGAAATAAAAAAAAAATGACAGGTGAAAATTAAAATTGGGGGGAAGGGTAGATAGGGGGGGTAGTGTATGAGTGGAGGGGGTAGGGGTAGCGTGGGGTGTGAGGTGTCGCTAGTAGGTGATTGTTTACAATCGAAGTGTGCCAGGAGGTAAAGTGGGGAGATTTTTTTTTTTAAAGTTTGGTTGTAAGTCACGTAGTGTGGTGGATAGTAAACTATGACAAAGTACAAGTGTACTATGTACAAGTGTACTATGTACAAGTGCACTATGCCAACCCGTAAAAAAAAACAACACACAAACACAAAAACAACAACAAAAAAACAACACACACAAACAAAAAAAAAAAACAGCACTATGCAGGAGGAACCCCCCCGCCACCCCCCAAACGTAAGGGGGGCAGGTATGTACAAGTGTACTACGTACATTGTGGTTTGGCTATATATTTCAACTAAAATATGTTAACTTAAAGCGGAGGGATGTATGGTGGTTTGCTGTTTTGTCTTAGGTTCAAACCCCTGTAAGCAATAGTAGCTCAGTTGATATTTAGTACACGGCGTGGTCGGTCACAAAGACAACCTAAACAAACCTAAATAAAAAGACTGCTGTTATGAACGTGCGGGCATATAAAAGACCTCTGATGAGCAGCAGGCCTGGTATCTTACATGCTGCTGTAAACAGCCCCCCAGCCCCATAATGGACAGGGCGAGGACATATTTTCTTCGGGTTAAATTCCATCTTCTTGTTCGGGCCTCTGTTTCAGTACATCAGTGACCAACATAGTATTTCAGTGACCATCAAAGTACATCAGTGACCAACATAGTACATCAGTGACCAACATAGTACTTCAGTGACCAACATAGTACTTCAGTGACCAACATAGTACATCAGTGACCAACATAGTACATCAGTGACCAACATAGTACTTGTCAACGCTGCAGTGCGCACAGTACAAACATAAATTAGCGACACATGTAAGTGCACACACCAACCCACACATCTAACAGGCCATATGGGAAACCGGTTCCTGTTTACTACAGTGTGTTAGAAGACTTTTAGGATCACAGAAGCGAGAGAGAGAGAGTATGTGTGTAAACCACATCTAAATAAGCCAGTCAGCTTAAAAGCTTATCCTGTAATGTCCCTTTGAAAATTCCCTCCCTTCATTTTTTTTTCCAAAACTGTTCTTTTTTTTTTTCCTATTTCAACCTTTTTGATCTTGCCGAATGATAAAAAGAGCCAAATAAGTAACATTCTTTTTCTCCTGAAATTCAAATGCATTGAATGTTTTGAATGTTTTGTGACAGCTGACATTTCAACAGTTCACCGGTATCTTTTATAAATCAGCAGTCTGGAATAAAACTTTCATCAACGACCGTCAAGCGTTAAAAGGGAAACAACGCGTCATCTTCTAGAAATTACGAACTTTTTTTTTCAGTACCTCCTGTAAATTGACATAGTGTACACATTTTGACATATACCAGGGGTGGACACGCATGAGGGCAACACGGGCCTCATTCTGTTTTTCTGTATAACCAATGGAGCATCCGCCCACCACTTCTTTCCTGTATTGAATCGCAGGTCGTGAATATATGTCTTTGTCACTGAACCCCTGAACCTGAGTTTGCGGTGAACCCTGGGTTTGAACTGAACCCTGTGATCAATCTCCGCGCTTTCATTGTTTGTTTTTTCTTTATCACCAAATCGACTCTAACAATGCCAATATGTCAACATTGTCGACATCCATCAAATGTCAATGTACATTCATTGTCATTGTCGACATCCATCAAATGTCAATGTGCATTCATTGTCATTGTCGATACAGAATGGTGCGCCATTTAAAAATGTGGACTTCCGGGTGTGGACCGTTGAAATCAAATTTATTGTGTCTGTTACATGTGTCAGGTTTTCCACCTAATGCGCATGCCCCCTGTAACTCTGAGCTGATTCGTTGAATAATTTAACTCAGGGGTTTCCTCTTCCTTTCCATATCTAGACTCATTATGACTGTTATTGTTGTTGTTGTTGTTATTGTTATTGTTCTTTTTGCGACCAGCATGCCAAAAAAAAAATAAGATTATCCAGAAACAAAATATAGGCTAACCGTATAAAACGATACAATAATTTTGAATGAATCCAACTATTTTAAGTGAAATCTAGAGTATAATGTTCACCAACAGCCTTTTGGGTTGGAGGCTAGTGCTACCGCTACAGGGCCGAGATAAGATATTGTATGCTACAGTAGAGAGTTTACACTTACAGTTCTAGTCCACTGCATGTGACCAGTGGCGTAGTGAGATTAACTCGCGCTAGGGGCACAATACATTTTAAGCGTCCCCCCCCATTCAAAAACCATATAATATTATATGTACAATATACCATTTTGGCGCCCCTTTGTGATATTAGCGCCCTGGCATGATAATCCCCTTGCCCCCCTCACTACGCAACTGCATGTGACACATACCCTTAGTTCGTGATTCACTTTTAGGTGTATGTGTGTGTGTGTGTGTGTGTGTGAAGTCCCTGTAAGCATGAGATGAAATCTCTTATATCCCGTAAACAACTAATGGGTCGGTTTTTTGCATGGCTCTAATTTCATCCCCACCATAATCGATAGACTTAAACCATAACCTGAAATATCCATTGGGGTCCTCACCGAAGATCGAACCAGGGACGCTCAGGTCGACAGCCGACCATTTTACCACACGACCATCCACCCCCCCCCCTTCACGTTTAGGTAGCAGCTACCAGTTTGTGAACCCCTGGTGTAATACAATCAACCAGAATGCATGCTTACAGTTGGCTTAACCTTTTCACTCACCTCTCACCTCGCCCCCACCCATCCATGTCAACTGTTTGGTGACTAGCATACATAGGTTTGTCCGAGCCATACCTATACAAACTTTTCTCATCTGAGCCCAACAAACGAATGTTAGATTCTGGGGTAAATTGCGGACGACCCCCCCCCTCTCCCCCCAATCCCTCCCCTGGATGAAAGTTTTTTTGTTTGTTTTTAATAAATTTTTTTTCGCGTGCACCGCCATATTGAACTGACACGTGCGTTGGCCATTTACGGAACAGCACACATCCGCTTAGCCTCGTTTGTGACACACACTCGCTACCTACACAACGACATTTACAGTATGTTGCTGGCAGGTGACGTAGTAATTGGTGTAATAATATGGTCATAAGGAGAGAGGATGGGGGGCCGGGCACTGTCAGTGCACTCAGGATTACCTGGGCGTTGGGGGGAGGGGTTGCATGGTTACAGCCAGGAATTCCGAAGTCCTTAAAAAAAAACTAAGTCACTCTGGCCCACATTTACCCCCAATTTCGCATCAAAATAATTAAATAATTAAATTTAATCGGTAGTAGTGACGTCACACCAGCCCCTCCAAGACTTAGGACCTTTATCACTTATTCGGGCTGCCCCCCCCCCCTTTCCTCGGCGGCATTCCTTGTGGGGGTGGGGAAAGGTGATGACGCAGCGTTGAATATTGTTCGCGCTAGTAAATAGCAAAGTACGGTGGGAGGAGGTCTAGACACGGGCGAGTCAACTATCTGTGGCACGACCTTTGACCACAATACAAAAAAAAAAAGTTAGCAAGGGGACGAAACTCATTCTGCGAGATGATTAATGAGCAATCAAAATAACAAAACGTAGATTCAACATTTTTTTTTACAGTAGATTAATGGTTTAAAAAATGTTGATGCAGCAATTAGAAGGTAATTATTTCTCAATGTATTTCACGGACATACATTTTTTTTTTTTACATTTTACAATTTTTTTGTATAGGCCAAGGGAGTTAATTATGCTACGATTTTTTCTCGGCAACAGAGTACAGATGTAATGGGGAGATAATTAAAACGCAATAGTAACTCTCATCATAGCAACGGAGTACAGATTTTATGGGCAGATAATAAAAATAGCAAGTCTCATAACGACAAGAGGAGACGATGGTCGTGCGGTAAAGCGCGCGACTGTCGATCTGAGGGTTCCGGGGTCTCACTCCAGATATCACAGATTATTAGAGGCATACAATGAGCATTTGGTGGCCTCAACAGCGGCTTTCTTTCTTAGGGTCCCCCCAATTGTACCTTTTCCTGGGACCACTAAATGTTCCTTATCTAGGCCCCCCAACTGTACTATTGTCTGAGGCATCTACATGTTCCTTATCTTAGGGCCCCAAGTGTATGCTCCTTATCTAGGGCCCCCAACTGTACTATTGTCTGAGGCATCTAGATGTTCCTAAATTTAGGGCCCCAAGTATACCATTGTCTCAGGCATATAGATGTTCCTTAGCTTAGGCCCCCAAGTGTATCATTGTCTGAGGCATCTAGATGTTCCTTAGTTTAGGGCCCCCAAATTAGCCTTTGTACTAAAAAAAGGTAAGAAAGGCCCCCAGCTCGGGGTCAGGGTCAGCATGAAGTAATCTAGTTGTGAATAGGTCACCCTGGACAATGCTGATCCCGTGGGTGGGGTGGGGGTGGGGGGGTCAAACTTCCAGTGAATCGATTGGCCACGGTGACTCCTACATACTTTCCTGAAGGCCCGGGGCTACTTTTCCACGCCCCGCCCCCTTTGAAACGGCTTAGAGATTCGAACCTGCAAATCAGGTCAACCTCTTGGAGGGAAAATGTGGCGGGAATGAGAGGCCCGCCTGGCGGAAATGAAGTTCGGCATGTATGAAGGTTATAAACACCTCACCGGTTATAAACACCTCATCGGTTATAAACACCTCACCGGTTATAAACACCTCATCGGTTATAAACACTTCACCGGTTATAAACACCTCACCGGTTATAAACACCCCACCGGTTATAAACACCTCATCGGCTATGAATACCTCACCGGTTATAAACACCTCACCGGTTATAAACACCTCACACTGTCATCACACGTTTAATCCCCGGTAGGGATGAAAGAAGACGAATGTTTCTTATAAAACAATGTCAGGCTTAACATGTAATGAAACAGAACATTACACAAAGATATGAAAGTTAATAGCTGGAAGGGGGGAGGGGTAACAAAAGTTGACATCAATCCGCTTAAGTTAAAAAAAAAAACGAAAACCCACTTTGAAACAAACTGCATATAGTAAGGAAAAGTGGCTAACGTTAACGTTTTTTTTTTTGTTTGTTTCTCAATAAATTGTGTCATCCACTTGAAATGTTGCTAAGAAAACCGGTTTTATATGACATGAAACCGGTTTTATATGACATGAAACCGGTAAATGAACTTTTTTTTTTTTGTTGGCTCTTAATGTATTTTTAAAAAAAATAAACAAGAATGAGATGTTTATCTTTTAGATCCTATAAACTACTTGCGGGGCGATGTTTACGGTGTCTTTACATCCCCAACAAAGATCAACAATAGTGCAAGGCCCATGGTGGTACCACGGGATACAGGCAGTGCAGAATTTACTTATAATATAAACAAGCTATAGCTTAAATCTCCCACTTTCTTGGGGGGTCCCCAAATAATTGTCCAAGTGAGCGATTGTCATATATGATGCTTAAATATTTGGCACTGAGATATAATATCTGGACTTATAAAGGGCCCCATATCTCACATAGCTTAGGGGCCTTATCAACTCTAAATCCGGCCCTGGATATAGACGTGGTGACACAGCAGGCTTCTTCCAACTAATGTCAAATGCACATGTAAACTTTGAAACTTTCACCAAAAACATGAAAAAAATCCAGATCTCTCGGTGAGAATCGAACCGGGACCATCACCAAGTCGACTGTCTAGCACCAGCGCAACCTACCAACCGTCTGCTAATGTATTATAAGTCATTTGATCGTACTATTACAGTCTAGGCCTACATGTTCACAGCAAATACACACTATTCCTCTACTTATTATGGCATTAATATAAATTATAAAATGAACTTTTACTATGTTACTACTTTTTGTTTGTGTTATGAAAATAACCAGGATCAAAGATCAAGAGATTTGGACATAAAACATTAGTTTTTAATATTCTAAGCAAAATTAAACATAGAAGGGGGGGATAAGTAGTTTTAAAAAACTAAGTTGTTATCCAGTTAATATAAATAAGATGAATGAACCTGTTTCAAACTGTATCTCACTGCAAGATTTTGTAAAGATAAAAAAACGAAATAACAGACTGCCATTTGTAAGAAAATAATAGAATAGTTGTTCAAATTATTACGCCGGTCGGTGAGCTCTATAGGTAAGTGATGATTTCAAAAGAAGACGTGAAACAAGATAATGAAACAAATAATCGTGGACTAATTAAAAACAAAATTCCTAAACCAGTAAAAACTGGGCCAGTTTGTTTCAGTACCTTATATATCAATCATTTTACTCCCTCTACTTCCTCTCCCTCTAATTCCTCTCCCTCTAATTTATCTCCCTCTGCTTTCTCTCACTTTACTATCTCTCCCTCTACTATCTCTCTTTCTCTCTCTCTACTATCTACCCCTCTACTTTCTCTTTCTTTACTTTCTCTCCCTCTACTTTCTCTCTCTCTACTATCTACCCCTCTACTTTCTCTCCCACTACTTTCTCTCTCTCTCTACTATCTACCCCTCTACTTTCTCTTTCTTTACTTTCTCTCCCTCTACTTTCTCTCTCTCTACTATCTACCCCTCTACTTTCTCTTTCTTTACTTTCTCTCCCTCTACTTTCTCTCTCTCTACTATCTACCCCTCTACTTTCTCTCTCTCTACTATCTACCCCTCTACTTTCTCTCCCTCTACTTTCTCTCCCTCTTTTTTCTCCCACTCTCATTCTGTCCAGTTCTCTATCTAATTATACATCTTTATATTTATCGATGATATGTCTGTCTGTATGTCTGTATATCTGTAGGCCTGTCTACAACACCACGCCCAGCATGTCCACCGCCGGGTGTTTGAAACCAGTATTTTACAGTCTCAGTTAATCTTAAAAATTTGTTTAATCAGAGGTTCTTAAAGTGTGAATATCGACACAATTGCGAATACATTTGATGTGGGGAACCAATACGTTTAAATAATTGCCTAATCCAGTACAGATGCGTGGGTAATTAGTCTAAATCGTATATCAGATTATTGCATTGTAATACAGTTATAACACTTAATGTTGAGGTCGCTACAGAGCAGTTGTGTCACGCATCATTTTCTGTTATCCTTGGGATCTTATAACAGGCTGGTCGCGTCACTCGGTCAGTTTTACTTCATGGGTGAAGCCCTAAAGTGAAAAATACGGAACCTCTCTAGTATAGTTTATGATAGTACATAGTATATTACACCTCTAGTACAGTCTCTGATATTACATAGTATATTACACCTCTAGTACAGTGTCTGATATTACAGAGGTTTTCAACCTTTTTTTATGCTGCGGACCCCACAGACATTCCAAGCCCGGGGCGGACCCCTATAGCCAAAGGCGCCCTGGCCTCAACTTTTCGTACCTCAGGTTGGGCCAGAATATGTCTTAAGTTTGCGGATGCAATCTACTTAAATTCTGCTAAACGGTAGGCCTAGCATAAGGTATTCGCAAAACATTTTAAAAAAATAGGTTGGTCAGCATCGGTCCCCACTGCGGTGAAGTCGATGGTATATGTTCTGGATTATACTTGCGCCGTATTCTTTTTCGTTCGTCTTTGGCTGCTTTATCAACAGAATCTTCCATGTTCTGATCAGTTTTCCTCTTCGCAAATGTATCCATGCTACTAGCCTTGGACAGTTTACTTTTACAAATATTGATAAACAAATGACCAACAACAATTTAGTCCCGTTGACTCAGATCTCAAAGGGAAAAAAATTTGGAGACAAAGAGAGTTAGAGGAGGTAACTATCTGTAAAAATATTTCACATTCTGATGAGGAAAAATTAAATCGACTACTATAATAAACAAATACAAAACTTATCAAACATTTTGAATGGTTTACTAACATTTTAAAAAGTAGTTGTCACATAAGCAAGTCACATGACAACAGAACAGCATAATAGGTTCATCGCTAGAATTTCGCGTTAGCGAAAAGTCCCTATTATCGCTCTGGCCTATTTTCATATTAAAAATTTACAAAAACCTACTTCCTACCAAAACAACCTGTAGGTGTCATTTTAAATTAACATGTCTAAGATTATTTCTAGGCCAATCTAGGCTTAGATTTAGATCTAGGCTCAGTAAGAAATATTGCCAAGATGACATGACTCAAAAACTCAGTGCACAAGTAATGTAGTATGCAGTCTAGTTCAGACTTCAGACGAAAATATAAGGAAATAACAGAGAAGTTTTCAATTCTACACATTGTTGTCTGTGCCTGAAACATTGACATAGAATTTTTTGTTTAGCTAAAAGTAGTAAAAGCTAACCAATCAATCAAACCAAGCAATACTTTATACGAGAAAAATCCCTACTTTCCTTGACTTGCCCACGGACCCCTTTGAAGCTCCTCACGGACCCCTGGGGGTCCGCGGACCACAGGTTGAAAACCTCTGTGATATTACACAGTATATTACACCTGTAGTTCAGTCTCTGATAGTACATAGTATATTACACCTCTAGTACAGTCTATGATAGTACACAGTATGTTACACCTGTAGTATAGTCTCTGATAGAACATAGTATATATAACATTACTATTTGCCAACCGATCACTACATTCCACGCGTCACACATTCTTTGAGCCTCTGTAGAGTCAATATGGACTAACAGTTGAGTACCAGTCGTTAGCAATGTTTGGTAGTAAAATCTAGTGGGTGGCATGGGGGGGGGGGGGAGGGGTGTATTGCGTATCTCTCCATTCCTCCCCGTGACTTACGCTATTTCCAAGAGATAATGCACAGGACCAATTTGGGGGGGGGGAGAGAGAGAGAGAGAGAGAGAGAGAGAGAAGAGAGAGAGAGAGAGAGAGAGAGAGAGAGAGAGAGAGATTGGGTTAGGGTGACCCACGCGCCAGCGCTGTCAATCTGGATTTATTTTAATTTTTTTTAGAGAAATCTAAATCTAGTCAAATCTAGTCAAATCTTCTTCTTCCTTTGGCTCTACAGTCCATTTAGGGCCCATAAAGATAATTGAACTGAATAGTCAGAATTTTTATCTAGTCATTTAGATATCAATTATTGCTTTTTCGTTAAATATATATGTTTAGTATCATCTGGATCTTATATTTTATGGATATTTCTTCAAGGAAGTAGTTGGCACTCTTGGACCACATATTCAATGGTCGTAGATCAGGTGGAGGAATTTGTTTGAATTATTATACCATTCTTCTGGCACTGTGGGTGGAGGGTTGAGAACTGTGGGTGCAGGGCTGTGGGGTTTGAAGGTGGTTGTCAATGTAGTGTCGTAAAATGTCAAGTCTTGTAATAAATCTGTCCGAGACGAGAGATAAGCCAGTACTGGGGTGACCTAATTGTCACGTGTGTCTGCAGTATGTGTGTGTGTTGGTGTGTTTGTAATTGGGTGCAGCCATTGTGTACACAATGAATAAAGTGTGCACAGGGTAAGCCTACATCATGTTGGCGTGTAGTATACGCACTCAAACGACATTGAAAGTTGAAAGTGACGGATAAGAGTTTGGGAAGGGGGGGGGGAAGTGTAAGTACATTCACTCATACATACTTACATGCACACTTTTTTCTCATCTCCCCACCGCCCTACCCCTCTCCTCTTACCCTTCGCCGCTATACACGTCACGTCAAGTCTGCTGGACTTGTTTAAACTCGGCAACGTTTTTTTTTGACGGGGCACTTCCAGCAGGTAGAAGAATGTAACTGATTAAATTAATTGGGGGAGCAAGAAAGGGGAGGGATAGAGCGACAATGTCTTAGACTTGGTCAACTGGGCCGGCATGTCGCAGGTCAAAGGTCGTAATCGTAAGATTAAGAGACAAGTGAAAGTTTCCCCTCTAGTTGCAAGGGTTGCCAGGTTTGTGGTGTTCCCGCCAGTTTGGGATGGCGTTTGTTTTGTCTGTACAGCTGGTGATATGCCGGGAATGTAGCTGCTTTTTTTAAAAAGTTTAACGTGTATGCCTGGTCTTCAGAGGTGAACAAAATTTTATAAAATAATGTTTGAATTTTTTGTTAAATTACTACGAACATCACTTTTAAGAACAAAACAAAGTATTTGGGAAAAAAAAAAAGACACAATCATTTAGAAAATCGCGTCTCGTTACTGTAAGCCTTTTATTATTTTGAACAACCGTAGTCAGGCGGGCCCGATTTTGCCCCCCCCCCCCTCCTACCTCCACCTGACTGCAATGACTTGACTGTTTGCACAATTTATGAGATTATATAGTTGTTCTTATCGCTTTCTTCAAATATTAGACACAGAGAAATCCTATACCCTCCACCCCCCCCCACTTCCGTTAGTGTTAAACTTAAAAATTACAATTGTAAATAATACAATTTTGGCTTGGCGGTGTTTTAGCTTATATATATCATTTTTTTTCTATTTGGGCGTCTTTTTTTTTGGCTGGTTTGGCTGACCATTTAAGTGGTTTTAAATAAAACCACCCGGCTACCCTGTCAGTAAATCTTCCATAGCTTTAGATTCGATGGCGGAGTGGGATGAGTGGATCATTTAGAAAGAACACAACACGTCATTACAAGAACAGTTCTTATAGTCGGGAAAACTGGGCAGTGGCTTAATACCCCTCCCCCCACTATAATAAGGGGCCCCCACTATAACAAGGGGCCTAATTGCACTATTTGTTTATGTTAAATGTGTAAGACAGTTTAGCCGAGGGCCAGAATAGTCTTCAGCCTAGGGCCAGAATAATCTTTGAACACTCTGACTTTGGGCCCCCAAAGACATAAGAACGGCCTTGGCATATGACCACGAGTCACACACTTCAGAGATTTTGAGTTAAACGTTATTTAGGGTCAAGCGTTTTTTTTTTTTGGAAACTTGTACAATACCCTGTACACTTGTACAATACCCTGTACACTTGTACAATACCCTGTACACTTGTACAGTACCCTGTACACTTGTACATTACCCCGTATATTTTTGACAGTTCCCTGTACACTTTACTATTTGCAACTCTCTGTCTCGAAATAATTTAAGCTATTGCTCGGCCCAGTTAATTTCAACCATCAAATATACTACAAGATGTTTACGTTTAATCCAGTTACCCTTGAGAAATGTGTGACGTACATTGACACCACTGGCCAACTACATTTTAATCTGACCATTCAAAATCGGTCGACCTGGGAGACGTCGTCTGAAGTCTCTGGATCAGAGATGAGCGGACTGAGGACGCGTCTGCTTGCGGACGCAGATCCGCAGACTTTTCTGAATCCACGGACTGACAGCGGACGCTTCGTATGGTTAAGTCGCGCCCTTGCCTATAATAATTTAGTTTTAATAGAGACTTTACTTATTCGTAAACTTTTTTGCTTACAGTTGAATAAAAAAATTTTGTGTTGCTTTTTACTTCATGTTTTAATAATTTTCTTTAGCGTTACCATAAAAAAAATCATTTAAACAGCTAAATTTCAGCAATGCGGACGCGCGGACTGACTACAAACCAATGTTGTAAGATTCTGCGGACGCGGATCATTGATAGAAATCCATGGACGGACACGGACGCTAAATTTCAAGATCCGCACACCTCTACTCTGGATACGTAAAAGAAAAAAAATAATTGTGTATACACAAGTGCTTGTCCTTGAACTTATAGGTCAATAGACGTCTGCGAGAGCAAGGTAAATCGAAGTGTGAATGTTTAACTTTTGAATCACGGAAAGTTTTAAAAGTTAATCACTCAATCTGGCCAACTTTGTACAGAGAATCAACACTGGATCATATGCAAAATAATTCAGTTATTCTTGACGCATTACGTTTATTGGAGAGGGTTTAGGTCAGTGCCAAACCTAGGGATTTGGGGGGGCCTCTTTGGGGGCCCCTGCATTTTGACATTCGACATCATGACATGAAATAATTTACTTAATATTTAATGTAAAAACAATTTTTGGATTCCACATCAAGCTGGGGCTCGGGAGGGGGCTGTCAAATTTGGAACCCCCCTCCCCCACCCTAGGTACGCCTCTGGTTAAGGCGTACTTTTATTACTAAGTCTAGTCTCGTACTTTTATTACTAAGTCTAGTCTCGTACTTTTATTACTAAGTCTAGTATTTTCAGCAACACTTGGGTAAGTTTTTTTTTTACCATAGTCGGACTAAGGTCGGTTGAGGACCGATGTTCCCTCTAAGCCGAGCGCGTGAGCGATCGTTTACACGAATTCAGAGCGTCGCTCATACTACACGTATGAACGCTCACCCCCACGGACGACATCGCTTAAATCGCTCACAAATTTTAACCTCAAACAAAATGTCGCTCAGAGAAAAAAAATTTTTGCTCACTTCATACCACACCCTAGAGGGAACATTGGTGGGGACTTGAACAAAAAGTGGGGTCCCTTCAAATTTAGGGGCTTATCAAAGAGGATTAACAATTGTTATTGCGTATATGAAGTTGAACGTTAAGGGGCCCTTTCACAATTCGGGGCCCACATGCGCGCCCGTTGTGAGATCCGCCTTCGGTTTTCACCAAGAACACGCGTCAGTCTCATGTTTAAGTTCTTTGACCCTATGAACCTGTAGGGCCCCGACTTGATAGAAATCCTCATATTTATATATGGAGGGGGGTTGGGGGGTGAGAGCTAGGAGGTCATGACCTTACGTTTCAATAACTTGAAGACAATTAAATCTACACTAACCGGTCTTCTAACATCTACACTAACTGGTCTTCTAACATCTACACTAACCGGTCTTCTAACATCTACACTAACCGGTCTTCTAACATCTACACTAACCGGTCTTCTAACTGAATCAAACCGTCGGACCAATCAGACTACATCGGTGTTACCAGAAAGTTTTAAAGTAGCACAATTATTTTTTTTAAGTAGTAAAAATTAGCGCACACTTTTTTTTTTTTACCTTTTTAATGCTTTAAATACATTAGTACATGTGTACTACTTTTGATATTTTATTTTTGTAGCCCATGATGGTTTGCTGCGAACTATCAATCCGTCTATTGGATTATTTTTATCTAGGTTTGGTGAAAGGGGGGGATGACTGTAAGCCTAAAGCGATGAACTTCACCTGTAGCCCTCGTGGAATATCGGTTTGGTGTGTGTGTGCGTGTGTGTGTGTGGTGAAGGGGGTTGAACTGTCTCAACTAAAACTCGCAACAGTGACTCAAATTTTTGAGACAAGATCAAAATACTTCCATTGACGTCGAACAAAATGTTTTTTTTTTTCATTTTTAAGCTTCGCTACATCCAAGTCAGGGTCCGCGCCATAATTTTAGGAGCCCATATCTGGAACGAACCATTTCTGAACCCCTCTACTGCTACAATTGTTTTTGAAACACGATACATGATACTTCAAAGAGATGCGCGTATTGATGGCTCCTGTCTTTGAAAAAGGCCTTTATGTCTTGCAAGCTTTACAAGCCCTGACATCGTCAGCTCTAATTCCAAGCCCGTCCCCCCAAGCCAAATTTCTTCCAACACAAGTCAGTTCTATACCACCCAATAATGACAGGTCCGTCAATTGTGTGTTTTTTTTTTTTTTTGCATTTCGTCCTGTTTACGGATGGTGATTCACCCCTCCATGTGTTACGGTTCAGTTGTGGGCGGAGCTACATGCGCACAACAAAATGCTCCAGATAATAACATCGCCGTTGTGTAGTGGGGACAACTCAAGCACGTCTAGGTTTCCCGTAACAACAACAACACACACACACGTTCATCACAAAAAAAAACGCATGATGGAGCACACAAGAAAGCATGACGTCATCAGACAAAGAATAATGAACCTAGTGTTTTAACACCATACTTCTCATTCTCGCTGTGACCTATGGCTGTGGCATTTGACGCGGTTTTAAATTACTTCCGGTAATAACCGTTCTGGTGAATGTCTCACCCCTGTACGAAACACACTCAACAATGACACAGTGGCGTATAGTACGTAGTAAAGCAAGGTGGTAACTAGGGTCAAGACCGAAATAAGTGGGGGGGGGGGAAGCACCCTGAACACCGGTCCAGGGTCTCCAACACTTTTGGTGGCCCCTTCGCTTTTCATATGTGTTTCATTTCAACGAATTGTTGGGGACGGGGGGCCCAATTTGTCAGAGTTTTTCAGGGGGCCCTAGTTTTTCTGGCTACGGGCCTGCTAGAGTGAGCAAGTGGTCACCAATTTCGAACTTAAAATATCTCAAGACATCATACATTTGTACTTTTTCAGTCAAATGGGACCCATCCCCCCCTTTCCCTAATTAAATCATCAACCATGGTAGATCACCCCCCCCCTTTCTCCCCATCCCGTGCGCCACGGGCCTAGAGATTAATGTGCTGCATATTGATAAGTGTTGCGGGTTTAGTTCCCTTGAAGGTTGACTTTCTTTTTTTTGGCGGCTTTTACGGTTTATATCACGTGCACACACACACACACACACACACACACACACACAAACACACCATGACGAATAAAATTTGGGATTAGAATTTAATTCTGACATTTCTTTTTACTTTTATTACTTTGGCGTGTTTTTAGCACGGTTTTTTTTTTCGATGGTTTCGTAATTTTAAAAAAAAAGTTCGTTATAAAAACACATGCATCATGTTTTATGTTCGGTCACCGTGAATGAAGTCTAAAGTGTTTGAAATTATATATCGTGATCTAAACATAGTTCAGCGGATAACTATTTTGGTTCTGCATGTGGGCTTTCACGGACATGAAGGCGGAAGGTAAACCACATCCTAATTTTGAGGGACAATACAACAGCTACTGAAAATATATCACTGTGTTTTGAACCCGCACCTATAGCCAAGCCTTTGAAAGGCGTAGTCCCTGTAATGTGTTAGTATGGTGTATTTAATATCTGACACATTTTTTGGTAACCTCTTGTCTCTTAGTTAAGTTAAATGGAGGATAAAGATGGTTTGGTGGTTGAGAGAATGTAATCAAGGTTGGTAATACAAACGGTCTATAGTTTAAATCTGAGCGATATGGCTAACATCGGTGACTTAAAGGTCCATGACAGTTACTATCACCGTAGTGCCTCCTTCACCATATGCATCCACGTACAAACTGTGAAACACTACAAGAGTGACTCATCAGGCCATGATAGTCTTATAACACACACGCATGTGTTCAAGTCACGGGGATTTGTCTCGTTGTTCGCGTTACCGGATTAACTGGAATTAAAGTTTTTTTTTTCATTTCATCAACGGGGAGTCCTGGCTTTTGAAAGGGTTAGAGTTGAACAAGTGAATGAACTTGCTGTAAGCCAAAAAAATGAAGATGTAAAGGGTAAACAAAAAACAGTTTGAGGGGCTGTAAAACAGAGCCGTGAATAGTCACTGGTGCGCCCTGGTGTGTTATTTAATTAAATGACGTATTCCTCCAAATTTGCTAAAGTGCGAAAAACGTTTGACAACATTCATCCATAGCCCATCCCTACCCGCCCGACGTGACCGGTGAAAAGTACACGCATATTTCAAAACATTAAGACGATGCAGGAACTATATTTGACTACATTTTCATGTGAAGGTTTATATGGCTGAGCGCATGACTTCAAAGTCACCTCACTACTATGTAGCCCTAGTGAGCAGGGCCAGCTTTTGAGGGGGGGGGGTGGTATAAAAATGACAATTTATTTTTCATTATTTTTAATGATTGAAGTAAGGGGGCCCCAAAATACCGGTTTGACCGTGGGCCTATTATGGAGTTAACACCGGCATCTGCTACTATGAAACCGGCGACGATTGATGGGTCAGTTGAATTTAATTATGCACAGACCACGTGATGCACTATAAGGGTACATAGCCTTGCATCCAGAGCCGTCCTATGATATTCCAGAGGTGTTTAGTGGTAGGGGGCCTGGTCAAAAGTATCTATCTTGGCCCTCTCTCTCTCTGCTCCAGAATTAATAGAAATTCTTTGGCGGTGGGTTGCGTTTAGCAACAAGGAGACTATTTTGGGCTACTAGTATTCAAACCCACTGCGTCCACTTTTCCGGTTGGGGTTACAGCCTCACTACCGTACATCCACAGAGTCCATTTAGTTTAAATAGGTATCTGACATGGGGGGGGGGCAAAGGTACGCCTTTGTACTTGCTCTATTGCCCCTTTTAATTCAATACAAAGTGTACTGGACAGGTGACAGGTGACTCTCTCTCTCTCTCTCTGGAGACGCCCCTGAACTTAAAGATAAGCATGGTTCTAAGTCCAAGTTTATTCAGTAGCATTTTCAACAAGCATGCGGGTTAAAACTTCATTCCTCATGTATGGCCGATATCGGGCCTACGTGTGATATGATTGGAGTCGAGCTGGAGCCGAGAGAGAGAGAGAGAGAGAGAGAGAGTAGATGGAATCAGCTCATTGTTACCGACAGTGTAAGTATGAACTATAAATGCACGAAACTAAATGTAACTTCCGAACATTTTCAACTGAATTTTTCACATCGTTCAAAAAAGAAAAGTCACATATCAGGGCAAGGGACATGTGCGTCACGTGGACTGGTGGGTCTGTCAGAGCTGTAGTTTAGGCAAGGTTAGCCTAAAGGGTACTGTGGATATTGCGACCGCACAGGGCACCGAATTATGAAAGGGCGCTGAACAGGGCGCTGTTAAATGTTTCTGCACTTTTTCAGATTGGTAAGGATGGCGACCTAAAATTTTACTAGCACAGGGCGCCACAATAACCAGCACATGGCGCCACACTGGCTGGCTACGGCCCTGAGACTAGGATTTGATGATTAGCCACGGTCCAACGCCTACAGCTAAAAAATAAAATTTTAAAAGTGGAGGGTAGGGAGGGCTTTTAAAAAGCTCAGCCCTGGAGCCTGGTGACGGGGTCCTGCATGCCAGCCCAGTGGCGTAGCGAGCTTAACTCGCGCCCGGGGCACAATACCTTTTTAGCGCCCCCCCCATTCGAAAACCATATAATATTATATGTAAAATATACCATTTGGCGCCCCTTTGTGAGTAGCGCTCGGGGCATGATGCCCCCCGCTACGCCGTGTGCCGGCCAAAATGAAGCCCCAATAATGGTTTATTTCATTTCATACTATAATTTAAATCCACAATGACAAGTTCTTTGATTCGATTAAGGACAACCTTTCGGCATAAACGTTAGCTCTCAGGCGAAATGTTGACTGGCAAAAAATAATCATTAAACTTCTTCAAAAACTGTCAACCGATATAGTAAGCATTATATGACTTATAAGTCTTTGTAATCATTACATGACTTATAAGTCTTTGTAATCATTACATGACTATAAGTCTTTGTAATCATTACATGACTATACTGTCACTATACGTCTTATATTGCTGTCATGTGGCAGTATTACTGTTGTATTGAATTTCAAAAAGTTCTCAGTTTGATTTGTCTTTTGAAACGCTAGTATTAAATGAACGTTTATTATTCTACACATTTAGTGAAATACAAAGACTTACCCAAAAAGAAATAGTATAGTAAATCCGTTAGTATTTTTTTTTCAATTTGCCAAAAAGCTACGATAAGGTTTCGTTTCCCCCACTGGTGGGATAAAGAGAGCGGAACTCGTCCACTCGCGAGCGGAAAAATGTCATTTGAAAAGAAGTTACCTACCCTTAAAACAAAATGTAGACCAAGATCTTCGCTTTCACAAGTCTGCAAAAAGCGAGTTGGCGGGATTCGTTCCCGTCTCGATAGCGTAGTTCTCCACCACACATGGTTGGTTGACCTGTTGTTAGAAACAGCTGTACAGCAGAATGAACAGCAGAGTGTATAGCAGAATGTTAATAAAAGAGCGTAGAATGGTAGTTTATTTTTTTATGAGAGGATTTAAATGTAATTGTTGCATCTACATGACAGTCTGGATGCAGTCACTCTCTTGTGTGGACAGATAGAAAAAAAGTAAGTGTGGGTGACATAAATGTCAAATGTCAGGTGTCATGGAGCGAATGCACACAGACAGACATTGGACAGGCCTATGGGCGGATCAAAAGTTATTTTTCATAACCCTGATCACGCATTTCTTAAAATGTCTACGTCATGAGTGGCCAAACATTTTGAATCGTGTGCCACGATTAGCTTTTAAAGTTTAAATAAAAAAAACTGGGTCAAGACTCAAGAGCAGACGAATGGAGTGTTAATATGAACCACTAGAATTTAAAAATGTAAAGTCAAAGGATAAAAAGTTTAGGAGTGCGGGCCGGATAATCCAGCCAAACGGGTCTTCCGTGGCCCGCGGGCCGTAGTTTGCCAACCCCGTTTCTAATTTCTTGAAATGCATCTTGTTATTTTAAACTGTCGTAGCTCACAATGATAGATGTATTCTTGAAGTAATAATAGCATATGGAGCTTAATTTAAGTATGTTTTTTTAAGTTCTGATACAACAAGTCTTTGCCTCCACTTGCACCAGTGGGCGACTTGGCTATGGCTATTTATTTGTTTCATTCGTCTTCCTGATTGGGTAGCGGGGTGGGGGGGTCCTTCCCACCAATGACAATGAATGTAGACAGACAGACAGACAGATAGATAGATAGACAGACAGACAGACAGACAGACAGATAGATAGATAGATAGATAGGTAGGTAGGTAGATAGATAGATAGATAGATAGATAGATAGATAGATAGATAGATAGATAGATAGATAGATAGATAGATAGATAGATAGATAGATAGATAGATAGATAGATAGAGGAGAGGAGAGATCGTTAGAGAAGGATATTTCATGGCTCTCTCTCAATCAAGCAATCTATATATACTGTATTTATCTGTCGACTGATTGATTGACATATGACTGGTGGACAGTCCGATAGAGTGATAGATGACATATGACTGGTGGACAGTCCGATAGACAGATAGACTGACATGTGACTGGTGGACAGTCCGATAGACAGATATTTATACATTTTTTAATAGACTGAACACATAAAAAAGACAATATGAGGCAGTTATATACATTGGCAGATAACGATAGATAAACATATAGGCGTATTCATGGGTAGATAGACAAACATATGAACGTAACATAAATATTTGGGATACATTGAAAGAAGTTAAAGTTGTCTGTTTAGTCACGTGCAGGTGTCTATCCAATAATTCAGTATACAGGGGCAGTAACCCCGATTCCCCTTTTCTCAGTACCCACAATTCACCTCGCTCACTTTGCTCTGACATTACGATTAGATAATGGTGATTTTTAAATCTCAATACTTGAATTGAAATATATTATAAAATGCTCACCCCCCTTTCCGTTAAACTTCAAACGTGTTTTTCATAAGCAAAGCCGTTTATCGGTTTTAAGGGCCCAGACTACTAGATATGTTTGGTGGCCTTAAGCAGAGACTATCAGGTAAGTTTGGGGGGCCCTATTAGGCCCTTCTATCATCAGATTGAATATTTAATGAATACCTGTCGCCTGTCTAGTATCTCTATGAGGTACTGACGAAGTGAAGTGGTTACATCAATTATTAGTAAATTTTTTTTGGGCAGTGTATTGTTTATATAACCACCGCAGAATAAAATCTGTACAAAGAACTTTGTAACATTGCCAGTTTGGACTGTGATCTTAAAACAGGTGGCCATACTTTCTTTACCTCTATCTGGCTACACGTTTGATTGACAGCACAACGAGTGGGTGTGGCTGAACACTGGGCCCATCCCCTGGGCCATATCCACATGGACGATGCCGTCGGGGCCATCCGATTTATTCTATAAACTAAACCGTGACATCCCCGTATTTTTTTTTTTTATAACGGCACCCCTGGGGATGACATTTATGGTTTCTATAAAAATTAAATTTTGTAGCATATTACACAAAGATCCATGAACGCGCACACAGACGTTCCCAGGGGCAGGCAAAATGGGTTAAAGCTCCCCGTTGCTAAAGGGTAGAATTGTATCTATATCGATTGAGGCCATGGGGGCAGAAGTTAATTTTGGACCGACATTAGATACATTTCTAGCACTGAATAAAACAATTCTAAGTATTCATGCGGAAATAGACATCAGAGGTACGACATATTAAATATAACGGCACAGGTGACATTTAATTCATGCAGTATCATAGCAGACCCCCCCCCCCATATCCAATAGGCATACTATATATATATAATATGTCTATGCCCCATCCAATCAAAGGTTACATTAAAATTTTGTTAAAGTTAACCATTCATTTCAAACTGTCCAAATTCTACAATACGCACTCTGAGCCTCTAGTTCTATAGGACTTCTCTTAAACCCCAATGGGCCCTTTTAATTTATTCCCCTCCTCCACACCGTCTCTTTTTTTTTTGTAAGGGGCCAACTTTTTTTCTACTGTGTACAGGGCCCTTGCTGACCTTGATCTGCTTCTGGACACCGAACCAATTTATTGCTAAAACAAAACAAAAAAAAAGGTTTAGTTTTTTTTTACATGTGATGCCTAGTGAAAATTAATTGTTTACATTTTTTTTTTTTTGGTTTTGATTTAAAATGCAGCAACATACATTATTTAGTTTTGTGGTTTCAAGTTATCCGGTGCTAACTATAGCAACATAGGCCACTAACCTAACCAAAGAACGATAATCTAATATAAACAAATATGGAGGCCGCTTGTGCACCTATCCACCAAGGTTGTGCAATAAATTTCTTATTTTATTTTTAAATACCATTAATTGTTCCATTTACGAGATGGCATTCCTTTGATTTATTATTTAATAACACGACTTTCTAAGTCAAATCTGCATTTTGTCCAAATAACATTTGTGTCTATTTTTATCATTAACTTCCGACAGCTCAGTCGCTCTCGATGTTGAAAATGTAAACAAAATTCTGTTTAGATTTATCTTACACACTTCTCCACATTACCAGATTTCAAACGTTTATTTACTCTTTAGACAAAATATTAGCAAAAAACTACTATTGTTGATTATTTTCTCAAGAAACAAAAAAGCACGAACCTATGAAATTACCCATTTTAACAGTGACTCTAGCTTTGGGCTGCAGATTCAAACATCAACTTTTAAATCAGCCACATATTAGTTTTTATTGTTTACGTACTAATTAACCTACTTAGTTAATAGTTGCTAGTACCGCTGAAAGACTTCACACGATATACAATTAATGGTAATCCCTTATTTTACCAATTAATTAGTTATCTTTAACTTTATTTATACATTTAAATAATAGGCTAGAGTCTGTCTAGCGTAGACGCTCTCCCCTCTATTGGCTCTACTCTAGTTTTGTCAAATTCTAGTCACTCTAGAGCAGAATTGGGCACATTTTTTGAGCCACATTCAATAATGTTTCTTTTTTTAATTTGATAGAAGGGTCAGACTAAGAGCATATAGGTCAAGAGTTTGTATGAAATATAACAATTGTAAACATAGAATCAAAGAATGGGAACATTCATAGAGAAGCAGAGTGCAGGCCTGATAAAACAGCCTAATGGGTTGTCTATGACCAGCAGGCTGTAGTTTGCACTAGAGTCTATTGTTTCTAGCCAATTTACTATGTAAGAAAAACTCACTTTAAACTGCATAAACAAAAATTATTTATTGATTGTGATTTAAATTATGATAAAATATTATAATTTTAGTAAAGATTAATTAAATAAAATAAAATTTTGTCTTAGGTAAAGAACTATTAATCTCTTATCTAGACTATATATTCTAATGATTATTTTAATAGCTCTTTAAACTAATTAATTTTCCATCACAATATATTATTTGCTTCTTTGATTCAATCGTTTTTGTTGTTGATCTCAATCTTCAGGTAATAGTTACCCTGAATCACCAAATAAAGCGCACATCACTTATATTAATCAGGTAAATTTATGAATGATTTAGTTATTCCACTTTTTCAGAGAAAATATAAGCCAATAACTTCTTTTATTAAATATTTCAACTTTATTTTTGCAGTATGATTTTTTTCTTCAAATTTAAATCATGACATTCCTTATCTCCAAATGACAGAATGAAGCACATAAAAACCATGAAGCGGAAATCAGACTTAACAGTGAGCAAGCTAAAGAAGTTGCCATTCAAGCTGATGATTTTGAAATCCAAGGAAATTCTGGTCTGCTTCCTGCACGAAAAAGATATATACCGATTAAATTTAGGTATATAAGTAACTATGAATTATGGCTTTGTATTTACTATATAGTTTCTAACTTTTCAGATGTGTTTCTTAAATAATAAATCCTTTGTAATTTTTACTTTTTGTCCTTAAATATTTTACAGGGTAGTTTTAGCATAATGAAGGAAAAATTCAATATTGAATTTTTTTAAAACCTTGAGTATTTTCCTAATTCAAAATATTACTTACGTTTTATATATTATTTCTTGAAATGAATACTATAACCTGTTTGGTAAATAAGGAAATTTTTTTTGCTTTAATTCATTGCTATAGATCATTTAACATTTCCTTTGAAAAAATAACTACCTCTCTAAAGTAAAATATTTTCTCAAATTCTTAGCTGATTTAATGAAAGAGGTATTTTACAGTTACATTGATATAGAAAAGCTTTTTTTGCAGTTAATAATATTAGATAATGTTTTTTCGTTAGTGATTACAGAGTTTTTGCTGGAGGAGCTGAGGTGGATGAAAAAGAAGATGAGGATGAAACGGACTCTACTTTTAATCCTCAAAATTCTCTTGCGAAGAAAATAGTTAAAAAACTTAGCAGAGGAAGAGGTTTGCTTTTTATTTACTGTCTTATTCATCTATTAACAAGAATATAACTTCAAAGCATTTAACTAAAATTTTCTTTTTTATTAATGCTGCTGCTAGCAGTAAGGCTGATTTTTTTCATTTTAGGCTCTCAGGGTTTGTCCCCAAGTTTTGAATTTCACTCACTGCACTCATTCTCTCAGGTCTCTATTGGCATATTCTGTGGTAGATGAAATGTAGAATTCATCTGTTTCTGTAGTCACTGCATTTTAAAAGATTGTGTGGCTAGCACAATGCCTTGCCACCTTTAATTCCCTAACTTAAGTACAAATTTAAAGCTTGGTGGACTTGTAGTGGAATTTAATATTACTCTTTGGTTTTTTTTGGAGCTTATATCAATTAATCTTCTACTGTGACTTCATTTTTCCTTATCATTCTTGTCAGTTATCTGCTTTTAGGAATCATTGTTTTCAATCTTAGTCCAACTATCCAATCATTCAGGATCTGCAGATATTTATCAAAACTGATTTTAAGACCCATCAGCTTATCAAAAAAACTATCTCTCTGTAGAGAAACAAGCGCAGCTTGAAGAAAGAATCAAGCCATCAAATTAAAATTAACTGTTTTAAACCTGTAAGAGTATTCTGAAATTTTTTTTTATGTACAGCTGACAGGCACAAACAATTAAGTTACAAACATCTGTTTGTGTAATTTCCTCTGATAGACAAATCTCAGTTTGAAATGTTTTAACTGATGCTTACATTTTTTTTTTTTAACTCACTGTTAGTTGATTAGTTTGAAGTTACTTTAAAAAATGTGGAAATGGAACCAAATGTTTCAAAAAATATCACAAAAAGCATTCCAGCTAAGTGTAAACATTTTTTTATGGACTTAAGTTTTTCCTATTTATATGTTTACGGTTAAAAATACTTCATTTTGCTTTTAATTGGTTTCAATACAAACCAAGACTCTCACATTTGATTATTTTAAATTCTTTTACAATTTCTGTATTCAGGGCGCCCAAGAAAATGTGCTGTTAAAATGGAAGGTAGGAAATGATAATTAAAGTTTTTCTAAGAATATAATTTAAACTTTTAATTTTCAGTTTAAAGTGTTTTTGATATCTTGTTTTTTTAAAATCTGAAACAGAAACTCCTAAACAAACTGAGTCAAACAGAATGACCATATTGAAAGTTCCGTCTGGATATAAATGTAGTGTGTGTGGTCGTCTCTTCTCTCTGCGTGGTAAACTTTTAATCTGTTTTTTTTCCCCTCATATTTTTTTGCTGTGTTTTGCCAGTGTTATACAAGATTATGAGAACAAGACAGAAGCAACTCAAGGGGACAGTTATTTTCTGTTTGATTGTTCTGACCAGTCGGGTAACCCTTTTGCCGTTCGTCAGCATCTCATTCTCCAGATGTCTGACAGATGCTGCAACTTCCTAAGGGCTAGATCTCACCTCATATATTCAAAAAGTTCAAATTTAGTTTGGATCAAATGTTAAGCTTAAAATAAATGGTTATATCAACCTCTATGGACATTGTGTTTGATTATTTGATAACCTTCGATTGGACTGATTTGATTCCAGGGTGGCAAACCTTTGTGTTGTATTATCTTATTAAATTTCCTAATATTGTTTTAATTTTTTAAAGATAATTTTGCCACTTAACTATTCGCATGAAAAATAAGCATAGAGATTTTTTTCTTACTTTGTAAAGACCTTCCATTTCAATGATGTTACAGAGTTCACATTTCATGATACTCTCCTCAACCATTGTTTATAGGTCTTAGAATTCATGGCTTTTCCAATTACACAGAGATACTGTGTTATATGGTGGCAGTATGGTCGAGTGCTCTGCTAACCGAAAGGTCCAGAATTCAAGCCCTGGTGAGTGCCAGGACTTTTATGATCCAATCAATATCCCAGCCAGCTTACAAATAAGTACCTGATATTTGTTGGGGAAAGTAAATATGGCTGGGCATTATTGTATTAGCCACACAATGCCATAGAAGAGTCGTGGCTACAGAAACAAATGAAGATGAACTCAATTTCATCTGACCTCGATGGTCTGTGTAGGCTTTATAGGGGACAATTTACTTTACTACTGTGTTAAAATAGTTTTTAAAAAAGTTTTTTTTTTTTAATTAAAGGAATGTGATTTTCATTTTTTACAGCAGTTCAATTGCTTTTTGTCCTGTTTTTAATTCTGTTACATTTTTTTGACAACCAGGAAATGCCAAGGCACATTTGATCACTCACACTGACAGAAGACCATTTGTGTGTGATTTTGGTGGCTGTGGTCAAAGTATGAGAACCAAAGAAAGCTTAAGACGCCATCAGCTCAGCCATATGGGTAAGTGCCGCTGCAGTTAGTCAACTCTCTGCCATCTCCTTGGAGAATGTGTCTATAAAAAGGTTATAACAGATAAACAGAAAAGTTGAACACTAGTTAGAATTTCAATCCTTTCAGATGTCAATGCTTTTCAAGTAGGCAACTTTCTATTATAAGATTTGCTAAACGCTGGCTTTTGATTTTTGGATGTGATATTGTTTCTACATTTCAAATCCAGTCCCAATCACTCCTATTAAGATGGTTTGAGTTTGCCTTCTACATTCTCACTAAAAAAAAAAGTTATTTCTTTGTTAGAAATGGAAAACAACACAACAATCATTATTAGGGTTATGAATGGTCAGGAAGACAGTGAATAATAAAAATCCTATTGTGAATTCAAAGTACTGTTTTTTCTAAAAAAAAAAAAGTACATGTATATAAAATATTTTGAGCTTTAAAAAAATATCTGGAACAAATGTAGAATTCACTCAGTTTATGATAGTACTTGCATATAATATTTCAGTTTTCATTAGATTTGTTTAAATTAGTTGGCTGTACATGTCATTGTGTATTTTTCAGTAATGATCAATTTATTCAGCAAATTATATAGGCCTTTACTTTTTTTATATGTTGAGTTTACAAAATGTCTCTGCATGCAGGTTGTTGATTTTTTTTAAACATAACATTTTTTTAAATTTAGGAATCAAGATGTTTGAATGCCCAGAGTGCCAGAAAAGGTTCAGCTGCAATGCCAGCTTACAGGAGCATCTGGCATGCCACAGTGGAGCTAAACCTTTAACTTGTGAGATATGCGGCCGTAAATTTCGTCAAGTGGCGGTATTGAAACGCCACCTTGTCACCCATTCAACAGAAAAGCCGTTTGCTTGTGGAATTTGTGGGAAGAAGTTTGCTATGAAGATTTATGTTCTGTCTCACATGAAGACTCATACAGGTTATTGATCTCATTATTTAATTATATCATACCAGTTGTACTTATATCGTACCAGTTGTACTTATATCGTACCAGTTGTACTTATATCATACCAGTTGTACTTATATCATACCAGTTGTACTTATATCATACCAGTTGTACCTATATCGTACCAGTTGCACTTATATCGTACCAGTTGTACTTATATCGTACCAGTTGCACTTATATCGTACCAGTTGTACTTATATCATACCAGTTTTACTTATATCGTACCAGTTGTACTTATATCGTACCAGTTGTACTTATATCATACCAGTTTTACTTGCTAATTCATTTCCTTAATTTTTTCATTGTTTAATTGGTTCCTGATTTTTCCTTTTTTTTCCAAAGTTCAATTAAAATCAATGTTGACCCCTCACATGAGACAGCTGTCTTTAAAAAATTTAAATAAACATTGTGGCTTTGATTGTTAAAATTGCTTATTTTTTTAGTGTAATTTCATTATAAAATGTCTGTATTATGTGTTTTTTCCCTGAAGAATTTAACGAAAAACTTTTTTAAAGGTTACAACCAAGAGCAAGATATTAGGCTGATAGATAAAGCCACTTGATAGATAAAGCCACTTGATAGATAAAGTCACTTGATAGATAAAGTCACTTGATAGATAAAGTCACTTGGTAGATAAAGTCACTTGATAGATAAAGCCATTGTTGCTAGTGGCACTTAGCATGTGTAAAACATTTTCTTTGCTTTTTTAAAATAACACAACATTAACCTTTGTTTCCAGGTGAAAAACCTTATCCATGTGCAGCTTGTGGGAAATCCTTTGCTCACGCTTCTGATCTCAATCGTCATAAAATTATTCACTCAGGTAGATATTTGTTTATGTTCTGCACTCAGGTAGATATTTGTTTAATATCTGCATTTGGGTAGATATTTGTTTATGTTCTGCTATTATGCACAATGTATATTATCTTGAAACAAAATAGATAGTGAAAAAAAAATGTTACAAATAAATAACATGCTATGCAGTAGCCATTGTTTATTTTCATCTTTGAAACCATGAATAATTGAATATCTTGCGATGTTGTTTTTTATTTTAACCAGATAAATCTTTCTGTTGATCTTCGTGCATTTTGAATCGGATATATAATACAGAGTAATAGGACTGATACAATTTTTGATACATAATATATTTGTTTCACGATCTATATATTTTTTTTCCAATTTTGGAGTCTGATGAATGAGGCCTTAGGGCCAGAGGCGTCCCTAGGGGTTTGGGGGCCTGGGGGGGCTTGGCCTTTTTGGGGGCCCCTGCAAATTTGACATACGATATCATGACATGAGATAACAGCTAGTATTTAATATTTAGTGTTAAAAAAAAAAATTGGGAACTCGTTTGGGGGCCCCCCTCAAGCGGGGGCCCGGGGGCACGTTCAAATTTGGACCCCCCCCTCCCCCCACCCTAGCTACGCCACTGCTTAGGGTGTTCAATATTCTGTCTCAAAAATGTTTAATCAGATTGGGAGATAGAATTACTGACCAGTCTCTACTTATTTTATTAACTCTATTTTTTGTATATATATCTGTGTAAACACAACAATCATCTTGGTTAATTACATTTCACTACCAATCTCTCATTCAGGAGTCAAGCCCTACGTCTGCTCTTTCTGTCCAATGAGCTACAGTGATGCTTCAAGCCGTAGACGCCATGAGCGGAAGCACCAGAAAAAGCATGAAGGGAAAAAGGTCCACTTGGACCCGTCTTTCAGTTTACATTCTCACCTCCAGGGCAACAACTGCTCCGAGGCAGATAATTTATTTCAAGAGCATGTGATGGACAAAGTAAGTTGACTGACTGTATGAGATGATGAAAATTCAAACTCTCCCGATTGACGCAAATAAAACTTATGCTGAGAATAATTACAGAAGGAAACATATTTTCACATATTTAACATAGAGAACTAGTCAGTTCACTTTTAAAAATAGTTATCATGAATACTTTTGTATGTGCCAAGTACTTGTTCTACATATCTAAGTCTGTTTTACTATTCTGCATTCTGTTTAAATAGATTCATTAATTTATAGATGAAATTAAATAGTATCTGTCTGTCATCTGTCTTTAAGGAAAAAAAACTGAGGCAGATTTAAGTCTCAACAAGGGGAGCTAATTGTTACTTATTTTTATATTGGTGGCTCTGGGCACTGTGGCATACAAATGTATTTATTAACAGACATCTTTCAATTTAATATCCTTGTTAATACCTATATCTCTTAGAGTGATGTCTTGGCATCCAGTAACACACTGAAAGTGTTGAGTTTCTGTTCGAATCTAGTCATAGCAGAGATGAATGTTGACAACACTGGATTGGCCAGGATGAATGTTGATGAGATAGAGCTGTCAAAACTTGAAAATACAAATTTAGTAAGTCCTAGCTGTCAAAACTTGAAAATACAAATTCAGTAAGTCCTAGCTGTCAAAACTTGAAAATACAAATTTAGTAAGTCCTAGCTGTCAAAACTTGAAAATACAAATTTAGTAAGTCCTAGCTGTCAAAACTTGAAAATACAAATTTAGTAAGTCCTAGCTGTCAAAACTTGAAAATACAAATTTAGTAAGTCCTAGCTGTCAAAACTTGAAAATAAAAATTTAGTAAGTCCTAGCTGTCATTACTTTTAATATTATTAAAAAAATAATAATGATTTGAGCATGCTTTGTTTGATACCTTGAACTCCTAGCGGAGCAAAGGGCCTTTACAATAGCTCTCCACTGCACTCTGTCTAGTTAAATGAACATCTCCACTGCACCCTGTCTAGTTAAATGAACATCTCCACTGCACCCTGTCTAGTTAAATGAACATCTCCACTGCACTCTAGTTAAATGAACATTTCCACTGCACTCTGTCTAGTTAAATGAACATCTCCACTGCACTCTAGTTAAATGAACATCTCCACTGCACTCTGTCTAGTTCAATAAACATCTCCACTGCACTCTGTCTAGTTAAATGAACATTTCCACTGCATTCTAGTTAAATGAACATCTCCACTGCACTCTGTCTAGTTAAATGAACATCTCCACTGCACTCTAGTTAAATGAACATCTCCACTGCACTCTGTCTAGTTAAATGAACATCTCCACTGCACTCTAGTTAAATGAACATCTCCACTGCACTCTAGTTAAATGAACATCTCCACTGCACTCTAGGTAAATGAACATTTCCACTGCACTCTGTCTAGTTAAATGAACATTTCCACTGCACTTTGTCTAGTTAAATGAACATCTCCACTGCACTCTGTCTAGTTAAATAAACATCTCCACTGCACTCTGTCTAGTTAAATGAGCATCTCCACTGCACTCTAGTTAAATGAACATCTCCACTGCACTCTGTCTAGTTAAATGAGCATCTCCACTGCACTCTAGTTAAATGAACATCACTGCACTCTGTCTAGTTCAATGAACATCTCCACTGCACTCTGTCTAGTTAAATAAACAAAAATATCATCAAGTATCCTAATACCTGTGATACATTTGTATAATTAAATAGCTTTTTTTTAAGTTGATAAGTTTTCTAAATTTTTTTATATTTTGACTTTTTTTTTTTGGCCAGCCTGATACAAATTTGAAACCGAAGTTAACAGTAGAGAGTAAAACAGAGGTGAATGTTTCAAAGTCGCAGTTGATAAATCCACATTCTATACCTATAGAAGATATAAGCAGCCTTCAGACTGGATGCCAGTATAGGATTGTCAAACTTGATCTAGACAAAGACAATCTGTCATCAGCGAGTGACTTTCATAACACTTGTGTTACTTTTGTTAAAGAACCAGATAATACGCTGACAATTATTCATCAGCCCTCTGTGAGTGAATCAAACAACCAGCATTGGCCTGTGGAAAGTTCCCAGTCAAATTTATGTGATGAGCCATTGCTTATTGGCGGTAATATTTCAAAAGATCTTTTGGGGAAAATCGGTGATGAGCCTTGCTCGGAGACAAGTCTGCCTCATCCAAAATCTGAATGCTTTGAAGTACACAACGTCACCAATCATCAAGAAGATGTACACAACGTCACCAATCATCAGCAAGACGAGAAGTGCTATTCTGTCCCAGAGCAGATTGTTCTAAATGAGAAAGAAATAATACCGATTTTTCCTAGTCATCCAAACGTCATCTCTAAACTCTCTGACTACATCTATCATCCAGATTTAACCAGCCAGGACTATTACAACTGGCTGTCCAGTTTCACAGGGGAATGCAAACTTCTGGACATGCCGTTGGAGAAACACATGTTTCAGACCATAAGTCATGTGCAGAAAACTTTGTCCGACTTTATGGCTCAACCATCAGGGGTCATCACAGACAAAAACAATTTTAAAGTTCTTTTGGGGATTACCCGAGACTTTTCAGAGATTATCAGCAGACATTTAACTTTGATGTATCAGAATTTATCTTAAACAAGTGACTAATTTATTTTGTTGATTGTTTGTTTCTTAATATTATTTATAGAATTGGACTCGAATTTAAACATGTAAATAAGATGATTGTGGCAAGGTCTTGAAGTTTCATGATTTATTTTTTTGCTCGAGTTAAAAATACCTCTAAACCAACTTTTTTGACATTTTTGTTATCAGATCAATTTGTCCAAGCTAAATTCAGTTACATTCTAGATAGTTCAGTTACACCACACATTCAATACATGACAAAGTCAATGGAAACAAACAAAAGGGGTATAATTCTGATCACAAAACAATAATGATAACCTGAGATATATCATTATTGTTGAAAACACATTCATAAGCAAAGGCAGTGATAGTCGATAAGATACTTCTGAGTTAATACTATAATCATATTTCAGTCATTAGTTGTTTTATATTAAATTCACTAATGGTTTGTTATCAAGTTATAAAATATGAGAAATCTTTGTACATTAAATTTTGCATGTAATTGGCTAAAAAAAATTGACATATCATGGAGACACTGATTACAGAATTATTTTGTTTGTACTTTGTTAAATTTAAAAAATTTCTTGTTTCATTTGAAATTTAAACTGGAATAAATTCCTTTCTACATTAATTTTAGCATTTGTTTGTTTTTTTATATTTTTGTTATAAATGTCACACTGACTAACACAACAGAATTTTTTGCCATACAATTTTTTTTTTCAATTTTTCACTTTGCTGTGCAGACTTCTAAATCTTAAGGTTTATAAAGTTAAATGATCAAGCCATCACTCAATAAAAAAGACTTCTATTCCAATGTACTGGTATCTGGAAATACTTCATCCTTAAGTATATAATCTTATTACTGACAGACATTTTAACAGTTTAAATAAAAATGGAACAAAATTAAAAACATCTCTACTAGGTCCTGTGGGAGATGGCTGGTCAAGCGGTGTACAGCGCTCAACTGTTGACCGCAAGGGTCCCAGGTTTAAATAGGTACCTGACTTTAGTTGGGGAAGTAAAGGCTGCTGGGTGTTGTGCTAACTGCACACTTGTTTTCTATGCCACAGTTACAGAAACATGATACATGTATCTACACTTTATCTGCTTCAATGGCCCTTAGGGGGTTAAGGGAACTTGTTTTTTTACTATAGCTTTCCTATGCATAACAGCAATTAGGTTGCATTTCTTCATTTCCTGCTCACAAGACCTTCACCACATGGTCTTCAGAAAGCCAACTTCTATGACCTTAGTAGTTCCTTGAATGTAATTAATAGGTAATTACATGAATACAACAATGTGTAGACTTTAGATCAACAGATCATTTTAGGTTTATAGCTAACAGAAGTACCTGTTATAGCTAACAGAAGTACCTGTACCTGTGAATAGGTAATTTACATGTTAATATGCTCATGTCAGTAATATATCTATAGTAGCATAATTGTTACATTTCTAAATATTTAATTGAAGGTAAATGAAATAGAAAGCAAACTTTGAAAACAAAACAAAAGAAAGTGTATACTCATTGTGAACTGAGCATCCAGTTTATTTACATCACAGATTGAACAGGTGAAAATATCAGACATGACCGGGTCATTTTGAACATTATTTTTTGACAAATATTCTATTTTTTTTATGGCTTTCAACCAATGCAGTGGTTCTAAAAGTAAGTACAAATCTAACGTGGTCTGAGAATTTTATATATATATATAGGAAAAGATAAGACCATTATTTACAGATTTTATCAAAGTTTTCTTTTACAAGTGGGTCATAAAAACAAAATAGTTTCCAGAAAGCATACGGTTTTGAAAAATTCTGATATAATCAATTTTTAAGTGCCTCATTAACAATAACCTTTTATCCCTAAAGATGTAGTGTTTAAAAAAAATTAATTTAAATTTATGAATGGCTGGCCACTTTACCATGGTATATAAAAAATGTCTTCAATGCTTTAACAGGTGAGTAAATTATTCTCTTAGTCTGTTTTTGCATCTATTAATTGCATGTATTAATAATACACAGTGATAAGGAATATCTAAAAAAAAAAAACAAAACAAAAAGCAAACCCGATTGACTCAAATGACTTTCTATCACTGGTGCTGAACCATTCTCAAACAAAATAATACTAAAAAGAACAGCAATCCAGTGCTAAAAAATATATTTTCTTCTAACTATGATGTCGAAAGATTTCGACAGAAGTTACAATCTATTGAGAAGACCAAAAAAATAAAATAAAAAAAAATTTCGTAGATATATATATATATAATGTATATATATATATATATATATAATGTATATTACTTTCGTATGAGAGATCTCAAGAGAGTGAACAATTAATTAAACCAGGAGTATAATCTTTTTTTATGCATGCAAAATAAATATATAACCATGTAGGCCTATACTCTAAAAGAAAAATGAATTAAGATAAATATTCTCTGAAGTAATAAAATTCTAAAAAAAATAATGACACAACAAATTAAAGATCATTACAAAACAAAAATAAGTTATGACATACCCCAGTAAATATTAAAAACCAAAGCTCTGTTATAGGGTACAGAATGTTCTGTTATAGGGTATAGAATGATGCAGGAAATCCATTTACACTAAAAAGGTAATAACTTTGAGTAAGAATTCCTAGAACTTACATAGTGCAGATAAAAGAATCAACAAGACAAAAATTAAAGAGTTTATTGGAAAAGGCTGAATGTAATTAGCAGTAGTAGAAATTAACATCGTTGATAGGTAATGGAAATGACAATAATATTTCAGCCATTGTGTACTTCAAAAAATACATTGGAAACAATTGCATACCTGAACTAAAAATTAAAAAAAATTTTTTTTGTTAAGTTTTGAATACAGTTATAGGGGGAAAGACATTCATGGCAAATATAAATCAAAATTAAACTATTTTAAGAAAAGCGGGCTATCATCTGTCACGTTAAAGGACATTGCTTGATTAAGGACAAATAATAATTTAACTGATTAAATCCTCAATTTTTCATGCCAGTATCTCTAAATATTTTTCTAACTCTGACATAAACATATTGTTTAATAAAAAGACTTGGAAAATAAAATTTATTTTACATAATGTCACCATAAATTAGTAATGAAACACTGAGAAGCAGAATGGAATTATGGATTTTCAAATATATCTCAAACACACTTCTCTCAATGCCATATCAATGGATATTTTTTATGACAAAGTCTTTTAAAAACAGGGCTCAGCAAACTTGTCAACCTGCCACCCAAAAAAGGTTTATTATTTGAGCTACCCCTTACTTCCCCTCCACCATTTTTTTTTTCACTTAAGTTAATTTACCCTGGCTTGTTCATCCCAGCACTAATGCAATCAATACATTTTGTAATGAACAATACTCTATAAGCCAAGTGGCTCAATGAAACAGACTCAAGTTACGAACTGCTTTGTCTCTAGTAGTTGTCTATTAAGGGACACATGCTTTGTTTGACCTGCTGTCTGTCTTCATGGTCACTGCATCTTTGGCTAAGGTGGGAATGTAGTCAACTGTCTCAATAAATGGCATAGGTTAAGTACAGGGTCAAGATACAATTAAGATTCACAGGGATCTCAAAAAACAAAGTTAAAAAAATGTATTGCCCAATTATTACTTAATGTTAATCAATTTCAACATTACATCAGGACAAAAGTATATCAGGAAAAAAATGTCACTTATTGAATATTTCTTTTAAAAAGAGAGATATTAGTTTAAATGATATTACAATATAACCGTATTTACAGCACTAAGAAGATACTGTTTCTTTTACCAAGAAAAAAAAGAAATATGTTTGATTTAAAAAAATTTCAACAGCAGGTGAGTATCATTTTAAATAAAGAATAAAGTTTAAAGGATAAAGATTTAAATTATTTATTTTGTAAAAACTGGTGGATATAAAAATAAGAAATAAAAAATATTCTGAAACAGTATGGATGTAGAGTTACAATTGACATTTATTACCTTTTAAAACCAAATATTATCTCATAACGATAGCTGCATGTTCACTTATACTCTGCTGCACATTAAATCAATCAGACTGCAATGATGGTTACACATTCAACAAAGATTATCTGTGCCGGTATTAAGGAACTCTGCAAACATTATTAGATTAAATACATGTTGTTCTACTTGAGCAAGAAGTGTGTTATCTACCTATGTCGGCAGCTATGTTGCTGTTGGCGGATGGGGGTGCATCATCCTTAAGGTCTGTGTGGCACAGGGGACAGGTTTCCTGAATGGACAGCCACTTCTGAAGGCAGTTCTTGTGGAAGACATGTGAGCATTTGATGACAACAGCCTCTTTCATTTCCTGGTAACATATGGGGCAGATGTCATCATTTTCGTCTAACTGCTCTTGACTAGCCGACTGCAGTTTATTAACCTTCTCCCATGCCGACTGCCTTAGCCTGTAAGTAGCCAAGCCTTTAACTGCAGTTTGATAAATGTTGCAGTATAAATGAATTATCATCATCACTAAGCGAATAATGCCTCCGGATTCGAAAATAAAAATGTAGGCACCATTCAGAAAAAGGAAAATACCACAGACAAATTCTAAACAACCACAGCCCGCCTTGATATAAAACAACAAATCATCCATAGTTTCCTGAAAATACTGCATATGGGTATGCAACATGTTAAGGATATAAACAGACAGAGTCATGACGGATTTGATGATAAGTTCTAGACTGAATGCTGATATTGCTAACAGCCAGGATATTCGAAATGGGTAATGCCACAGCCGCATGACCACAAGGAAGGGAAATGAAAAAAACAGCAGATAAGGCAGCATGGGGCGAACATGTTTCTTGACCGTTACATCATCTGTGCTGGCTTTAAGAAGCAAATCCCCAGCTACGGTTTGGACAAAATGTTGATTGGCCACTAAAAGCAGGATACAGTTCTGGAACAGCAGCTGAAGTCTGGAATCACTAGTAATACTTGTAATTCCAGTTTGCATGGCCAGAAGCACGAAAAGGAAGCCAGAGACAGCTGGTTGTAGGCTTTCTTCCTCGTCGTACGCTCCGATGATGTTGTAAATAATTTTCAGACACAGACCACTGATTATGCTGACTATGCTGGCCATGCTCATCACAGAGAGTATGGTATCACACATCGTATGAAGAACTTCCAAAGCAAGCAGAGATCCTACATTGAAAGTTTCAGACCAGCTTAAGGAGTCAAAAGCATCAGCGTCTCTCAGGGTTTTTGATGTCAGCACACAGTATGAAACTTTGGTGAAAAAGAAGATCCTTAATAGCCAGGATAGGTTGGCCTTCTCCATGAGTCTCACCAACAGACCATCTAAACCCATTTCTCTGATGTGAACTTTGATATCTCTCACTGCTGGGATAACAAGACTGAAAATTGTTAACACCACAAAAAATGTGTGGACAGCTAAAAGAGCCACTGGAAGGAGAAGAGCTAAAGCTGGGGATAACTGGTAGAGAAAATTGCTTCTGTCGAGGAAAGCGTACAGAAAAACTGGAAGCGTGCAGGATAAAAATAAAAATATATCTGTCGGATAGCGTGTGCATTTGACCATAACATTTCTTGTGCACAGAGAGCCCAATGTGCCGACAATACAAATCTGATCAAAAGCTAAGACAATGAACAGCTGAGTGAGAACGTTGATCAAGATCGATGGAGCAGACATTCTGTGCATATCTCCAACATTGGTTATGTTATTGTCTTCAGTCTGGTTGTCACTGAACAAAAGCGGCTGCATGTAGTCCACCCCTTCGATGAATCGACTGTTGCACTGGTATGAAAAAAATAGTAGTCTACAACCAAAAAAGCAGCCATAAACTTCCAGAAGTGACTCTATAGGACTGCATACTAAAATGATGGATGAAATGGTTACTGAAACAAGAAAAATGTCAAGACTGACTTTATGAATTGAAAAAAAAAAAGCTAAGGACATTAAGAAATCTTAAATATGATATAAAGCTTTAAACAAATTAAATTTAGAAATATATTAAAATGTACTGATACAGAGTAAAAAGAACGCAAAAAATTAATTTAAAATGTTACTTTCTTTTAGTTTTATCTGCGATAATAAATTAATACATTCAATTTTTTTAAAATGAATTTTAAATATCATCAAATAATATCTTAAGTAATATAATGATTGACATGATTACATACACTGATACATAAAATCCAACATTAAAGCTAATAGCATTTATAGATATTAGCATCATTAGGGAATAAATTGTGTTTAAAGCATAAACTATTGAAATGAACTTGATTATTTTTTTATTATGAGGAGATGAAATATAATTTTATGGTAAAAACTTGCTTAGTTAATGTATCCAAGTTAGTTTAAAAAATTTGTTAAAAAAGAGTTAAATTAAAAATAGGTTTAAAAAGTTATCAAATTATAAAGATGAATCAACCTAGACTTAGCCAGAGGCTATATTAAATCATAATATATAACTGTCTAAAAACATAATCAGTAGAGACTAAAGTATCCCTATCACTCGATCACTGAAGTGAGTATGCCATTCAGTTCATTGAGTCAAGTATAAAAGGGAGTTGACTTAACTTGATTAAATGGCAATTTTCATATCATTGGGATGATTATTGGCTAACTATTATTTTGCCCTTATCTAATGATGACTAATTAGACTAAGCTGCTTACTTCATGAACTTAGATCTTAGTTAAGAATCAATTAAATTGTAAAACTACAATTTCTAAGATTTATTTGATTTAACCCAGTCTTAGTTACTTACCTATGACAAGTAATGCTGACCAGAGAATGGCTGCTAAATCAGATGTATGCTCAGTTATTATGCTGTCGGGGGAGAGTTGTGGTCGAAAATCATCATCTCCAAATAATTTGTCGACGAAATCCCAAACACTAAAGTTGATGAATGATCCTTTCAAAGTACTGTCGACTATAAACAATAAAGGTAGCCTTCCGAGAACAATAAACAGTTTTTTTAAGCTGGACATTTTGCAGTAACCACATCTGTGTTAATTGACTTTCCTAAGCGTGTTGTTAAACTTGAAACCTTTCGACAAACTAATTTAAAAGAAATATATAATGAAATTATTTGTTTCTAACAACTATAATCTGATGGCACAGATAATGTTATTATTAATTCTCTCCCCCTGAAAAATACCGGATTTTTTTCCAAGGCGATGTTATTTATAATAATTTTAAAATAATATAATAACCTATTTGTGTAGCTGAATTATAAAAAAAAATCTTTGCTTTAAACAAAAATTTAATAATATAAAAATAAAAAAATAATATCTTATAACATATTAGCTAATAATTTATCATGGCTGTCACACAATAATGGAAAAGAAATATCTGTATTCCTATGAGGTCCTATGTGGCATAACAATGTAGGAAATGAAAGTAAACTCCTGAATGTAAATAAAACCAGAACTGACCAACATAATTCAAAGAATAGTTTTCAAAGTCGAATTTCGCACATTAGTTTGCTTATTGTCGGGTAAGACAATTACTAGTGTGCATAAGAATATTAAAGAAATGATATTGTCCTTGAGAAATAATTTTTTTATGATTTATCTGTACATATGCAAAAAGTGTCAAAAAGAGACATGTACATTCATACGCGTTTTTCATGTCATATATTTAATATTAAATCCCACCGGCCCTTACAAAGTGTAATAAAGTGAAAAAAGTGGGATTATTATCGCATTATGTAACAAATTTAAGATCCGCACCATAGTCAATATATCCAGATTTAATTTTAAAAAGTTATAGGGTTGAAAAGCATTAACTCAATAACTGGCTAGTTGGCACCTGAACTAAATTGTCTTGTAGTCTTAATAAAAATAAAGTTAAAGTATAGAGGCAAGGGAGCCTCATGTAACACTAAAAGCTTGTCACTGCTGGCGCCAGAGTATTCCACTGTATAGGCAAACTTGTTGCACTGAGCCCCAGTGCTCACAGCAACTAATTTAAACTACGCAGTGACTCCGGCACCAGCCAAAACCATTTATATTAGGGTATAACTACAAGGAACATGGCATATATAAATTTTATTTTTTTTTCAGGATTAGGGTTAGGATTAGGGATAGGGTGTGGAGCAATATTATCTATGGCTGGTACCCGAAGTAAAAAAAATACGGGTTCGGTCAGACCGAACCGTAGCCACTGCCTTTAAACTAATAAGAATATTGCCTATATCCTATTTCTTACTATGGCGTCTATGTTATATAGTGTAATATAGTAAGTTATACATAAACATATATATTCATAGGCTTATATTATGGTCTAATCATATTATATTATCATTATGTAATTTTCAAATTTTATTTGTCACGCTTTTGCAAATTTAAAAATGGGTTCAGTGTTGTGTTTTTTTTTACATTGTTTTCAAACTTTTATGCTTAGTGATTTATTATATCTAATAATATCTGTACATAAAGTCATAGTTATGTTTTACTATCCACCTAAAAACAGATAAAAGAAAGAGAATAAAAGTATTATTATTATTTTTAAGTTAAGAATATTTTAGTTTAGTAATTAATGGTTAATCGAGAAAGAAAATTTTAATTATGTTCAAATATATATAATCTATCAGTTTATTATAATTTTAAGCTTTGGTTTGACCCATTTAAAATTGATCAGCTATTGATCATTGTGTAGTGACCCACCTATGGATAAGCGTTGCTGTAGCAGATCATGTTCAGCTTGACAAACATTAAATATTGAGGGGAAGGGGGTTGAAGGTTGGGGTGGGGGGGGGTCTCTAATCTAAAATAATTTTAATTAAAAAAGGAAGAAAGTTTGGGGTGTATCTAAACTTATTGTCTATTACACTTGTGTAGTATATTCATACTCTTGTAACATATATTCTAACTCTGTTTTGGCGTCCATCAATATACATTTTACCAGGGGAGGCCATTCATGAAGTGGATGAGAGCCACATTCTTTTTTTTTTTGTATGTAGTAAACAAATTTTTTGGTTTAATTAAAATATGTATAAATGTGGGTTTTGGCAATATTAGGTCAGTTTTCGAAGTATTAACTTATTCACTTTGAACCATTTTAATTCATATGGATGTGCTATTTTGATGGCTTTAGATGTTTTCTTAAAAATGTGTCTGTCCATTAGTTTGGTCTCCTGCCTATCTTTGAAAGCAGTATTTAAAGTTTGCATATTAATATTACCCATAGCAAATGCAACTGAGAAAAGTTATTGATGTTTTCTACCAAAGAATTTTTACACCAAAGTGAAACTTATTAGCCCTATTTGTTTTTATAATAATTTTTTCTTTTCTCTTCACAGGTTTTGAACTGAAAGGATGACCCTCACAGGGGCCATAATCGTCTTTTTGACTTCTTTAGCTGCACTTCCCTTTTCGTACACTTTCAATGCCATCTCCGTCATAAAAGATCAGCGCTTGATACTGATCACTGGGTTGGTCACTTTTTCCCTTGTTTTAGGGATCCCATGGATTATACTGCGGAGAAGGTTGCAGAAAGTTGACTCATTTTTTTATGGTTTGTACATATTCTAAAGCATTTTTTAACCTGCCATAAATTGTTAAACCAATACCAGTTGCATGTAAAGACGCAAAAGTATAAGAGCGCCACAAAACTAACATATTCTGAAAGCTTGCATAGAATTTTAACAGTCAGCTAATTAATGATAGTCAGTCACTGTTTATGTTTTGTAATGTTCTCTAAACACTATGGCTTTCATTATCAGTAATATGCTGTTATTTGTTCTCATTTTTAAATTTCGTATTCTTAAAGTTTTGAGTCTGTTGACCTTCAGCTCGGTCATGAGTCTGATAACTGCGCTGGAGAATGATGGCCTCATAGCAGAGTTTATGGGATCTTATCTTCGGGAAGGGGAACCATATTTGAAGACAGCACATGGCACCATGACATCATACTGGGATGGAATAGCTCATTACGCCTTCTACTTGATGATGTTGGCTGCAGTATCCTGGAAGTAAGCCATAAGTCTTTTAGAATTTTCCTTGATAAAATATATGAACTGATGAATATCTCTCTCTGTTATAGTTTTTTTTTTATTTATTTATTTTTTTATTAAATGAAGCTTATCTTTTGGTCTGAATGTCAAAATAACAAGAAATTACATCACACTTGTTTTATGTTTAAAGCTAGATGCATATCTCTTAGTTTTAAAATGTTAAAAAAGATTTATTTGAGTACAGTTATAATCTTCAAAGAATAGCTAAGCACTTTTGTTCCAGTTTGCATTATGACCATTTTTGTCTTTTATCTCTTCCCTCTCTTTCAACAGCCAAAGTTTCTATGACATTGGATTATATTGGGTTGGCTCCTTTGGTTACAGCAAACTTGCGCTTGCCTTGGCTGTGCTTATGGGTTTGTACGCACTGAATTTTATTTTACCTTTTAGCTGTGAACCTCCAATTTTCAGGACAATTGTGGACGACATATTTTGCATTAGTCACTCATCTGAAAAAAAAGTAAATCTAGTGATGGCTGTACAATGGTCGTTGAGAGCAGCATTTTTTTTTTGTCTAATAAAAAATACTTCAGCAAACCATATTTTATACAATTTAATCTTGAAATAATAGATAAGAACCAATTCAATGGGATCCCATTTAAAATTTAAAGAGCCTCGTTTGGCCACCACTGTTTAAAGTTGATCAAGACATTCTTAAAAGTATCAAGCAAATCCTAAGGTGCTAAATCAAGGATATCATGAGGTGCTAAATCAAGCATATCCTGAGGTGCTAAATCAAGCATACCCTGAGGTGCTTAAGTTTTTTAGGTTTCCCCTTTTCCAGTTCCTGGATGGGGGTACAAAAAAAGGCACACACACAAAATTGGTGTATGGATTGACCAAATACTATCTGTTGAAACTTTGTTATAGCGAGCAGAAGTCTTCTTGGTTGATATACATAGCTGTGCTAAAAAAGAGGGAAAGTTTTACAGTCTGCAGCCTTCACATTGATCTAGCCATACTCCCTAATGGTTGTTGGAATAACTTTAAGAAAGGGATCTTGGCTTTATCTGTTTTTCTTTTTTATTTTTTCATCACTGGGTTCTGGTGTCCATATTTTATTGCCTCTATTTTTCTGAGGTATCCCCAGTTTTGAATCACTGCTTTTCATTCTTAAAATTATTTCATAAACAAATGAGGCTATGAAATTTCCCTGCTAAATTAAAATGTAAAATGGTTTTCAGTGGCGCTTCTTTGGTCCTGAGTGCGTAGACTTGTTTAGCATGGCACAATTATTGGCTTTGGTTCTTTTAGTAGTCACTCACTCCTGGTTCATGGTCTTAAGCACCTATTGCACATTTATCACTATCTATTGAATTCAGCAGTCAATTTTCACTATCTATTGAATTCAGCAGTTAATTATCACTGTCTATTGAATTCAGCAGTTAATTATCACTATCTATTGAATTCAGCAGTCAATTATCACTATCTATTGAATTCAGCAGTCAGTTATCACTATCTATTGAATTCAGCAGTCAATTATCACTATCTATTGAATTCAGCAGTCAGTTATCACTATCTATTGAATTCAGCAGTCAATTATCACTATCTATTGAATTCAGCAGTCAATTATCACTATCTAT
>JAGDYQ010000084.1:4183420-4382467 GCA_021962125.1 Bulinus truncatus | reverse complement strand
ACCAACTGAAATGTGTTACAGCTAACATCAACTGAAATGTGTTACAGCTAACATCAACTGAAATGTGTTACAGCTAACATCAACTGAAATGTGTTACAGCTACCATCCACTGAAATGTGTTAAAGTTACCGTCAACTGAAATTAGTTACAGTTACCATCCACTGAAATGTGTTAAAGTTACCGTCTACCATCAACTGAAATGTGTTACAGCTACCGTCAACTGAAATGTGTTACAGTTACCACCAACTGAAATTAGTTACAGCTACCATCAACTGAAATGTGTTACAGCTACCGTCAACTGAAATGTGTTACAGTTACCGTCTACCGTCAACTGAAATGTGTTACAGCTACCACCAACTGAAATGTTTTACAGCTACCACCAACTGAAATGTGTTACAGCTACCACCAATTGAAATGTGTTACAGTTACCATCAACTGAAATTTGTTACAGTTACCACCAACTGAAATTAGTTACAGCTACCATCAACTGAAATGTGTTACAGCTACCGTCAATTGAAATGTGTTACAACTACCATCAACTGAAATGTGTTACAGCTACCATCAACTGAAATGTGTTACAGCTACCGTCAACTGAAATTAGTTACAGCTACCATCAACTGAAATGTGTTACAGTTACCATCTACCATCAACTGAAATGTGTTACAGTTACCACCAACTGAAATTAGTTACAGTTACCACCAACTGAAATTAGTTACAGCTACCATCAACTGAAATGTGTTACAGTTACCATCTACCATCAACTGAAATGTGTTACAGTTACCACCAACTGAAATTAGTTACAGCTGCCATCAACTGAAATGTGTTACAGCTACCATCAACTGAAATGTGTTACAGCTACCATCAACTGAAATGTGTTACAGCTACCATCAACTGAAATGTGTTACAGCTACCGTCAACTGAAATTAGTTACAGCTACCATCAACTGAAATGTGTTACAGCTACCATCAACTGAAATGTGTTACAGCTACCGTCAACTGAAATGTGTTACAGCTACCATCAACTGAAATGTGTTACAGCTACCGTCAACTGAAATGTGTTACAGTTACCGTCTACCATCAACTGAAATGTGTTACAGTTACCGTCTACCATCAACTGAAATGTCTTACAGTTACCATACCACCAACTGAAATGTGTTACAGCTACCGTCAACTGAAATGTGTTACAGCTACCATCAACTGAAGTGTGTTACATCTACCATCAACTGAAATGTGTTACAGCTACCATCAACTGAAATGTGTTACAGCTACCATCAACTGAAATTGTTCCCAGTGAATTATTTTTTTGTCTGTACATCTAAGGTAAACTTGCCCTTCTCTCTCTCTCTCCCCCCCACACTCACACTCCCACACACATAATACTTCTTGGACTGAAGCAAATGTCGTATTCTATCTACAAATGCTGAGTTTGAGAGTCTGATATATGTGATGAAGCTCAGCGATTCGAACCCCAAGGTAGGCGGCTACCACAGTGCCCCCCCCCACCCGCTCACCACATAATTGTGCTACCCTATATCACAAAGGCGATATTAGGTCAAGGCTTTTGTATATTGGAATCGAAGTAGTCCTGCATTACGTCACGTGGTGCAAACCCCCCCCCCCCCCAAATCAACATGTCTCCAGTGACACGATGTTGATTGTTTCATTGCTATCTCATCTCATCTTGTTTGACATCTCTGTTGTTTGTGAGTCTTTTTTACTCATCGCATTTATTTAGTGGCAGAGACGGCATGGTTCCATGATAGAGTCGACCTAGTGTGTGGTACAGAGAGTTGAGTGTATATATATATATATATATATTGGGGCCCCATTGTGTGTGGTACAGAGAGTTGAGTGTACATATATACATATATATATATACTAGGGCCCCATTGTGTGTGGTACAGAGAGTTGAGTGTACATTTTCATATGTATTTGCATGTATTTACCGTAATATGTATCAGTAATAAAGACTCCTTGGCTGCGTGGTCATATTTGACCTCACTATTTTTAGTATCAACATGTATAAGCGGCACACGCCCCCCACCCTCCCCGCCAACTGAGACCTGCGCTAACCCCGCCCCCCCTCCTTTTCCCGCATTCCTTATCCTGGAGTTTTTATCTTAATCTCCCGTCATATACCGGAGCACACAGTAAACACACGACACGCTGTGTACACTTAGTCGTATCAGTTGTAGTACACACGACACGCTGTGTACTTTTGGTCGTATCAGTTCAACACACGGCGGCAGTGTGTGCGTGTGTGTGTGTGTTCACTTCGGGTGCAAGTTAATGTTATTTATTTTTTTCGCCTTGGGATAAATCCAGTGATACAGGAATGAGGTAAAGTAAGTGTTCCCCCCCCCCACCCAAGCTGGGTTTGGGTATGTTCACTGCACTGATACAAATATCATACACTCTCGACATATAGGCTGGTGACGTGACGTTGTTGTGTATTGAACGGAGTTATTTCATGACAGGTAGAACTGTGCTGTAATGCAACTTTTTGTTTGTGGTCCTGTACGATTTGTTACTATTGCATCGGATGCATACTTCCACTGCAGTACACACACACACACACACACACACACACACATATATATATATATATATATATATATATATATATATATACATATATATATACACAGTGCTTTTTTTTTTGTAAAAAAAAATAGGTGCCGGTACTCAGTGATGGATTGCCTAACTTTTAACTACAAGTTCGCACAGCTGCAAAGATACTATTTTAAAATAACTAACAAATTAATAATATAATAAATTAATCATAAACGTTAAAATACAAGAAAAGTAATAATTTTTTTTCCGCACATTGAAAAAGGTGCCGGTACGCCGGCACAAAAAAAAAGCACTGTATATAAATATATATATATATGTTGTATGTCTGCATCTGCATGCCTGTCTAGTCTAACGTCAATGTTGTGGCGGCCACACATCAAAGTTACATCCCTTTATTTGATACAGTATACAACTGGAGCCGCATTATAAATAAACTCTCCGATGCGGACCACATCTAGTCACCGTAGGCATGTATTGGTATGTACTGATTACACCAAGTTTGTCGGAGGCCCCCGGGCGTGGTAGAAAGTTGTAGCCCCCCCCCCCCCCCCTTACGTTTGACGAGGGATAGTGTTAGGTTTACAAGCGTTAAGTTCGTGAACTTGGAGGGGGGGGCTTTTAACAAAGGGAGGGGCATGCCATTGCACCCGCCGTTAAATCCGCCTCTGTGCACATGTTGTGCGCTTGTGTGTTGAACGACCACCGGGCGACTTTATTTAGTCGTTTCTTTTGGAAAGTTTATTTGTAAGCTATCTTTTTTTTTTCTTCCAAAGAATCGGCTTGTTTGAAACCACGTGACTGTGCGAATCACATGATCTCATTCAAGTGTAAGTGTATCATAATAGTTTCACTGTGTCGACTCATTCAGCAAACACCTTCAATTGGCCAGATTTAATAAGCATGAAAGATTTAAAAAAAAAAAACAACCTTGTTGCCATGGGGGAAATCCCATAGATGTGTGTGTATGTCTACAGTAGTGAGACCAGTCGATGAAAGACGTGAGCAGTCACGTACTGGTAGATATCAGCGTAGGAGGTCAGAGGTCACATTGTTTTAGACCAACAGTGTGGACTTTATACTGCCCGGTACCCAGAACGTGTAACCACACGCTGTACGATTTGAGATTTTTTACACGTTTTTTTTTTTGTTTCAGTATTCGAATGAAATGTTTTGGATGCGGAAACTGTCTGCGCTACGAACTTTTGGTTAAAGTCGTAAAAAGTTTGTTTTTTTTGGTTGATGATTCATTTTGATGTGATATACATCAGCTGAAAATCTGAATTGATTGCAGGCTTGCGTACACACATGTTTTTCCGTTTGTATGTTTGTGCTCCCGCATACGCGAATGATTGCTTGTGAATGATTGTATGTGGAAGCTTTTTTTCACTCCCCGTTGTATGTGTGATGTAGGACTGTATCCGTTTTTTTCATCGTTATTTCTAAAACATATACTTCTTAACTAGTGGGACGGATGGCCGAGTGGTGTAGATACTCGACTGTCGACCTGAGAGTCCTGGGTTCGATCATCGGTGAGAACCATGGGAATTTTTCCAGGTGAAATTTGTTTCAAAGTCGTTCCACAAGTCCACCCAGCTTTAAATGGGTATCTGACTTAATGTTGGGGGAAGTAAAGGCAGCTGGTCGTTGTGCTAACCACACATAAGCCGAGGTTATAGGAACATATAAATTCTACACTTCATCTGCTCCGATGGCCCGTTTGGGCTAAGGGGGCTTTACTTTTATACTTCTTATCTATCTATCTATCTATCTATCTATCTATCTATCTATCTATCTATCTATCTATCTATCTATCTATCTATCTATCTATCTATCTATCTATCTATCTATCTATCTATCTATCTATCTATCTATCTATCTATCTATCTATCTATCTATCTATCTATCTATCTATCTATCTATCTATCTATCTATCTATCTGTCTGTCCGTTCTTCCATCCATTTATCTGTCCGTCCGTCTGTTTGTCTGTCTGTATGTGTCTGTCCGTTCTACTATCCATTTATCTGTCCGTCCGTCCGTCTGTCTATCAATGTATCTATCTATCGATCTGTCTGTCTGTCTAATATGTATGTATCTTTCTATCTACCCACCTATTACGGACTCATATATCCCATGACGGTCACATTGACCTGATGACGTACAGGACACATACCCGTTGGCGACCACATTCACGTCATATTGACGGCCATACCGACATATTGACGTAATACCGCTGGACACATTGGCTCGACGTCCAGTCGGCATAAACAACAGACAAAATTACACATTGTCGCCATACAGAGTTGACTTGTATATAATGCGTCATGCGTCTAATGCTGACTTGGTGCAGCTGCGTCGTATGAAAGAGGACCGATGACTCATCGAGACTCGTACGTGGACTGTGAATAGATTAAAAACTAATTCAACTTTGATTGAACCACTTCCATTCATTGCTTAGCAAGGGGCGGGCAAACTTTTTTGAATCGTGGGCCGCATTAAGTCCTTCAACTTGAAAGACGGGCCGCACCAAGAGCAGATGAATGGAGTGTCTTTTAATGGGCTGATATGAAGTAAATGTGCTTCAAATCAAATGCGCTGGCTGGATCAATCAACCAGTCTGGCTGGATCAATCAACCAGTCTGGCTGTACCTGGCCCGCGGGCGGTGGTCTGTTCATGTACAGTGTAGAATGTGTACTGTCCAGTGTGTACAGTCCACTGTGTACTGCCCAATGTGTACAGTCCACTGTGTACTGTCCAGTGTGTATGACACGGCATGTCGCTCTGTTTATGTGCAGCGTGTACTTCTGAAATGTCTCGACTCTCGACACGTGTCTGTATTTGCAGCGTTCCGTTACATCTAGGCCATGTCGTGAAGGAAATGACCGCATTCGTTCTATTGTAAATCAAAGTATCGTTCTATTGTAAAATCAAAGTATCGTTCTCTTGTAAATCAAAGTATCGTTCTATTGTAAAATCAAAGTATCGTTCTATTGTAAAATCAAAGTATCGTTCTATTGTAAATCAAAGTATCGTTCTATTGTAAATCAAAGTATCGCTCTATTGTAAATCAAAGTATCGCTCTATTGTAAATCAAAGTATCGTTCTATTGTAAATCAAAGTATCGTTCTATTGTAAATCAAAGTATCGCTCTATTGTAAATCAAAGTATCGCTCTATTGTAAATCAAAGTATCGCAGCTCGTTAATCAAACATTGACCCGCAGACATTGAACACCGTGTCAGTGATTGTCGCTAGTGTTTGCGAAATAGTCATGTGTCCATTATGGCGTGTGAGTTTCATGTGAAGTATCGAGTGCTGGGTTAAAGTATATGCCATATGTCGTGTGTGTGTCATCATATAAGCAATGTCTTCCATGTCACAGTATGTCGTGTGCATGTGTCATCACATAGGCAATGTCTTCCATGTCACAGTATGTCGTGTGTGTGTGTGTCATCACATAAGCAATGTCTTCCATGTCACAGTATGTCTTGTGTGTGTGTGTCATCACATAAGCAATGTCTTCCATGTCACAGTATGTCGTGTGCATGTGTCATCACATAAGCAATGTCTTCCATGTCACAGTATGTCGTGTGTGTGTGTGTCATCACATAAGCATTGTCTTCCATGTCACAGTATGTCGTGTGTGTGTGTCATCACATAAGCAATGTCTTCCATGTCACAGTATGTCGTGTGCATGTGTCATCACATAAGCAATGTCTTCCATGTCACAGTATGTCTTGTGTGTGTGTCATCACATAAGCAATGTCTTCCATGTCACAGTATGTCGTGTGCATGTGTCATCACATAGGCAATGTCTTCCATGTCACAGTATGTCGTGTGTGTGTGTGTCATCACATAAGCAATGTCTTCCATGTCACAGTATGTCGAGTGCATGTGTCATAAGCAATGTCTTCCATGTCACAGTATGTCGTGTGTGTGTCATCACATAAGCAATGTCTTCCATGTCACAGTATGTCGTGTGCATGTGTCATCACATAAGCAATGTCTTCCATGTCACAGTATGTCTTGTGTGTGTGTGTCATCACATAAGCAATGTCTTCCATGTCACAGTATGTCGTGTGCATGTGTCATCACATAAGCAATGTCTTCCATGTCACAGTATGTCGTGTGCATGTGTCATCACATAAGCAATGTCTTCCATGTCACAGTATGTCGTGTGCATGTGTCATCACATAAGCAATGTCTTCCATGTCACAGTATGTCGTGTGCATGTGTCATCACATAAGCAATGTCTTCCATGTCACAGTATGTCGTGTGCATGTGTCATCACATAAGCAATGTCTTCCATGTCACAGTATGTCGTGTGCATGTGTCATCACATAAGCAATGTCTTCCATGTCACAGTATGTCGTGTATGTGTCATCACATAAGCCACGTCTTCCATGTCACAGTATGTCGTGTGTGTGTCATCACATAAGCAATGTCTTCCATGTCACAGTATGTCGTGTGCATGTGTCATCACATAAGCAATGTCTTCCTTGTCACAGTATGTCGTGTGTGTGTGTGTCATCATATATGCAATGTCTTCCATGTCACAGTATGTTGTGTGTGTGTCATCACATAAGCCACGTCTTCCATGTCACAGTATGTCGTGTGCATGTGTCATCACATAAGCAATGTCTTCCATGTCACAGTACGCCATGGCTTCTGTATGTACATAGTCCAGTTTCTTGTACAGTGAGTACACGATTTGCCTGTACACACATACGTCAGAGGGTGTCAGTTTGATCCAATGTGCAGTGGACACACGTCCGGTCACATTAAGGTCGTGTCAGAGTGTCAGGGTTCTAATAAAAATTCCTATCTTTATGTCACTTGTCAGCAACGTCATTTCTGTGCCGTTAATGTGTAGATCCATTTTTACGTCGTGGTCCCTGTTTGTTGTGAGTTCACCAGTACATCATTCAGGCACCGAATTAAACCATTGCCAACTAGCCAACTATTATATCACGAGTTTTAGTGCATTTTTTTATTTTTTTTTATTTATTTAAATGTTCTTTCAATACATTTTGCTAAACGGATCTTGAGGCGGTCTACAGAAGAAAAGATTAAAAAAAAAACAACATATTTATGGCAGCGCTATAAATATAAAAATGTAAATAAAGAAAAATTCTTGTCCATTGTGTTCGCTGTGTGGAGACTTTGAGGGAAAAAACCTGACATTGATCACACTGAACGGGGGGGGGGGGGAGGGGGAACCGGTTCATGGGAGGGAAGGGTGGGTAAGGGTGGAGCGACTTCAGAGTGTCGTAAATGTAACAAGTTACTGCCCTGACTAATCCAGGCTCACTGCACCAATGTGCAGGAGCGTTACGTAAGGCTTCTGTTGAGAACGGAAACGACCCTTACACACGCACACACATATATATATATATATTAGCCTAAATTTCCGACCGAATCTTTTCGCTTTACGTGTGTAAAATGACAATGTCGTATGTACAAAGTTATCATTGCTAAATAGGTCAAGGTTAGGGTGACTTTATAAAGACCATTGGACAGTTTATAAAGGGCATCATTTATATATATATAAAGCGCCTAGGGCCTTTAACCACCTGTCAAATGGGCGGTCTCAGTTATCCCCTCCTCGCACCCCCTCCCCCCCACGAGCGATGTCCTCATTTGATCTCGCCACGAAAAGGTTGTAACTTGAATGCAGTTATACTGTTCCTCTAAGCCAGTGGTCGGCAAAGTGCGGCTCCAGAGCCCCCTGTGGCTCTTTGGCTCATTAAGTGCGGCTCTGGCATTTAGTTTTATTTAGTATACAGCTTATTTAGTGTACTACTAATTTAGTGGAATCATATTTAGTGTAATAAAAGTTTACTAAACAAGCAGATTTGGCTCCTAATTTTTTTTTTTATTGTTGTAATGTTCATATTTGGCTCTTTGGCTGATAAGTTTGCCGACCACTGGTCTAAGCGTTCAGTAAATTGTTTCGTATTTCTCTTCCCCATGTGTGTACTGCGCTGTAGGATTTGTTAATTTTTTTCAACCAATCAGGTGACGCCTATATTTTTTTTTTAATTTGAAGGAGGGTGGAGAGATTTAAAAAAAAAAATAATGGATGGATAATTTCTACATGACATCATTAGCGGTCTCGACATATCAATATTATACATGCGTCACGGTTGAGTTCACCAGACCTTTTTAGTGGACGTCTAGTTAGAGGGAATTCCCATGGGTCTATATTTAGCTGGTGATCACATAAGAGAGAGAGAGAGATCTGAAGGGTGTGTGACAGCAGCACACAGGTATTGTGCGCGAATAATGCCCCGGATTATTGAGATATTCGACACGCTCCACTGAACGGGTATCACATGTTGCAAACCTATGCACCTAGAATAAAGAAAGCATGTAGAGAGGAGAAGTACGTGTTTCTAGTACTTGGGGATAATTTCGAATTACAAGTAGGTCCGTTGGTGAAAAGTAAATTCTAAAAGTGCCGTATTCGGTACTTGGTTTTTTTTATCTAATTGAGATTAGTCGAACTGTTGTTGTTTATTATGTGAAGCTGCTCTTGTGTGTTAATATTATAACATTTCCTCAGCCAGTTGGCATTGTACTCTCCTTACGGTACGGGTTCCATCTTGGTTTAAGATATAAGTTCTGTTATTGCGTGCGTAACAAAAAGGAGAGAAAAAGTCAAAGGTCATATTCTCGGCGTACACAGACAACGAATTGATGAACGAGATACGTACATGTTGGTGTGTCAGAATAATTCAAGGGAAATAACTTTTTGTTCAACAAGAAATAAACCGTGACGAAACTGAAGAAATATGTGCGATCTAAACCCCAGTTTAGTATACTTGTTTTGTAAATATATATATAATCACTCCAACCCATTGGTAAAAAAAAAAACGTGGCTTCAGTTAAAGTAAATCTTATATTCGTATATAAAGTGATGCCAAGTCTTTCTGTCTGCGTCAGATCAAAATGACAAAATATCAAATACTGTTTCCTGTTTAAAATATAAATCATGGCTTCTTAACCGCGTCTCGATTTCATACATGTTTTTTTTTACTGTTTTTAAATAGTTTCTGTGATTTAAATTATGAGATGGAAAAGTCTTAAATAATAAAAAAAAAAAGTAACAATAACATATTAGCATTCAAATTGTTGTTGTTTGTATTACAGTAGATCGCATATTAACAAGGTCAACTGAAAACAATTGTAACAATCAAACATTCTCTGACGATCAAATTAGCCGCGTCCGTCGTAACTTGTGTTGCTGGTATAATTCTTTATCAAAGCCGATCTACTTGCTATCCATGCTGTCTGGCCAGGTTCGAATGCCTCTCACTAATATTATTATTATTAATTTTTATTTTTAAAATAATTTATCATTTAGGTTGTTTGAATGAAAGAAACGACAACGAATTAGATTTTTTTTTAGATTTCGTTTTAACATACAAAAAAAAAATAGGTGTCAAAGTTGAACAAATGTCTATCTCTATGCAAAGATTTTGCCGGGTACAGCTAGTGTGGGAATAATAATCATCTTAAAAGAAAACCACCATAAACATTCTAATATGTCACAGTATTGGCCCATATACCTTCTAATATGTCACAGTATTGGCCCATATACATTCTAATATGTCACAGTATTGGCCCTTATACATTTTAATATGTCACAGTATTGGCCCATATACATTCTAATATGTCACAGTATTGGCCCATAAACATTCTTATATGTCACAGTATTGACCCATATACACTTATATGTCACAATAGTTCTCTCTAGTATTTAATTACGTTATATCGACACATAGACTACAGTTCGGTTCTCTCTAGTATTTAATTACGTCGTATCGATACATTGACTATAGTTCGGTTCTCTCTAGTATTTAATTACGTCGTATCGATACATTGACTATAGTTCGGTTCTCTCTAGTATTTAATTACGTCGTATCGATACATTGACTATAGTTCGGTTCTCTGTAGTATTTAATTACGTTATATCGATACATTGACTATAGTTCGGTTCCCTCTAGTATTTAATAACGTTATATCGATACATTGACTATAGTTCGGTTCTCTCTAGTATTTAATAACGTTATATCGATACATTGACTAGTTCGGTTCTCTCTAGTATTTACTGTGTACTGTGTACACAACTGTAGGGATGGTCACATTGACCTCATGCTGCGGCCATTCTGTTTATGTCCTAATTATAAGGGGGTGTGGTCATCGGTTTGAAAAACAATTGTCCAACTCTCAAACATCGGCCTGACCCATCGAACTTTGAACTGTTTAGGTCGAGCGTGTTTTATTTTTATTTAGTCTCACGTCTGCTAAACTCGGTATTGTTTTGTCACGCGGGTGTTCTATTTATAGACCAGATGTATCCCGCTCCGCCTCCGTTATATTTATGAGCTCCCCCCCCCCCCCACCTGCTTATCTCCTGTGCTCCATGTTTTACCCCCCCCCCCCCCATCTTAATATTTCCACGTTATCCCCGTGTGTCTGCTGAGGTGGTTATAGGAGCGTGCATCCAGTTTTGGCAGTGTGACAGATCTGTCCGCGTGCGTGCGTCTGTCTGTGTGTAAAGATGAGCTGGGAGTTAGTACGTTCAACTATTGCTTACTTGCTAGTTTCAATCTTGATCGGTTTTACTTTACTTTGTGCTGTTCACTGTTAAACCTTACTTTGTGCTGTCCACTGTTAGACCTTACTTTGTGCTGTTCACTGTTACGCCTTACTTTGTGCTGTTCACTGTTACACCTTTACTTTGTGCTGTTCACTGTTAGACCTTACTTTGTGCTGTTCACTGTTACACCTTACTTTGTGCTGTTCACCTTTACTTTGTGCTATTCACTGTTACACCTTACTTTGTGCTGTTCACTGTTAGACCTTACTTTGTGCTGTTCACTGTTAGACCTTACTTTTTGCTGTTCACTGTTACACCTTACTTTGTGCTGTTCACTGTTACACCTTACTTTGTGCTGTTCACTGTTAGACCTTACTTTTTGCTGTTCACTGTTACACCTTACTTTGTGCTGTTCACTGTTACACCTTTACTTTGTGCTAATATGTGCGTGTGTCAGCTGTTGCTCAGTGATACATTTTCATTAGTAGCACTTTGTAGTAGTCTGCGACACACCCACATTCTTACCTTGTACATTTGTTGGTGAATTGGTATATAGTTCAGGGGTGGGCCACGCGTGAGGTCGGCAAGAGTCACATTCCAGTTGAAAGATCATCCCCTGTGGTAAAATAATGGGGGGGGGGGGTAATGAAACAATCTTAAAAAATAAATAACTGGCTCATTGACGGCTCACAAAAACTCGGACCGAGAGCCGCATGCGACTGTTGAGAGCCACGTTTGGCCAACATTGGGCCATGCCACTTGAGTGTCCATGTAAGGATGACGTGAAATCTCTTAGATCCCTAAAAAAAAAAAACTACTAACTGGGACTGTTTTTTTTTATGGTGCCCCCCCGCCCCCACCCCCAATCATGGCCAATAGTACAATGGTATACGGTGATGACTTTTCACCATGACCTGAAATATCCATTGGTCCTCACCGGAGATCGAGCCCGGGTTTATCAGATCGACAGTCGAGCCCTCTACCGCACGCCCGAACCCGTCCCCATCTATACAGTCTGTAGTCCATCATCACAGCAGCATCTCTTCGATCTGTCATTGGTCGACCTTAGTGCGACACATTCTTTGAATAATTTAAAAAAGAAATTTCGATTCTCTCTCTCTCTCTCTCCCTCCCCAAACTACTTGTCACATGAACTGTGGCGTGGCACTGTCTAATATATATATATATATATATATATATATATATATATATATATATATATATATATTTACTACATGAAAGACCGGAAATGCATCTCTCGTTGACCTCATACCAGGCCTGACTCCAGCTTCTTCTTCTTGTCTCTACCCGCGGGGGGGGGGGGGGTTCAGGTTTGAGAGCCACTGCTTTAAATAAACGGAAGTTGTTGTTTTTTGGTTTTCAGATTATTATTTCGAAAAATCTGGGCGTTGTCTCCATTCTACACACATGTCTCTGTCTTCTCTATTCCACATGTCTCTGTCTTCTCTCTCCCCCTTACACCCCCCTACACACATGTCTCCGTCTTCTCTCTCCCCTTACACTCTCCCTACACACATGTCTCTGTCTTCTCTCTCCCCTTACACTCTCCCTACACACATGTCTCTGTCTTCTCTCTCCCCTTACACTCTCCCTACACACATGTCTCTGTCTTCTCTCTCCCCTTACACTCTCCCTACACATATGTCTCTGTCTTCTCTCTCCCCCTTACACCCCCTACACACATGCCTCTGTCTTCTCTCTCCCCTCACACCCCCCTACACACATGCCTCTGTCTTCTCTCTCCCCCTTACACCCACCCTACAGATATGTCTCTGTCTTCTCTCTCCCCCTTACACTCTCCCTACACACATGTCTCTGTCTTTTCTCTCCCCTCACACCCCCCTACACACATGCGTCTGTCTTCTCTCTCCCCCTTACACCCACCCTACAGATATGTCTGTCTTCTCTCTCCCCTTACACCCCCCTACAGATATGTCTGTCTTCTCTCTCCCCTTACACTCTCCCTACACACATGTCTATGTCTTCTCTCTCCCCTTACACCCCCCTGCACATATGTCTCTGTCTTCTCTCTCCCCCTTACACCCCCTACACATATGTCTGTCTTCTCTCTCCCCTTACACCCCCCTACACATATGTCTGTCTTCTCTCTCCCTCTTACACCCCCCTACACATATGTCTGTCTTCTCTCTCCCCTTACACCCCCCTACACATATGTCTGTCTTCTCTCTCCCCTTACACCCCCCTACACACATGTCTGTCTTCTCTCTCCCCTTACACTCTCCCTACACACATGTCTATGTCTTCTCTCTCCCCTTACACCCCCTGCACATATGTCTCTGTCTTCTCTCTCCCCCTTACACCCCCCTACACATATGTCTGTCTTCTCTCTCCCCTTACACCCCCCTACACACATGTCTGTCTTCTCTCTCCCTCTTACACCCCCCTACACATATGTCTGTCTTCTCTCTCCCTCTTACACCCCGCCCTCTCCCCCAAATCATATATGACATGTGTCTCAGGATGGACTCATTAAGGAGGATAAGATTTATATCACGTGACTTAGGATTTTAGTTGGGGAGGTGGGGGGGCAGCACCAGGCAGGGGTAGGTGGGGCGTGAGCTGCCATGACAGGAGTGCAGCCGGTGTACGTACATCCAGGGAGGAGACCAAACAGGTAGCACGGAATGTCACCTTGGTACTCTCCTCCCCTCATCCACCACCAGCACTACACTCCCCCCCCACCACCAGCCTTCTCCGTAGTCAAGTGTACACACGTGCGTTTCTGTGACGTGATCGGCGCACATGCGCGTGCATATCACGTGTCTCTCAGCTTTGCTAGAGATGCGCGATGGTGAAAAAAAAAAGGGGGGGGGGATACCGTTATAGAAAAATTCAATGATGAAAAAAGTCTGGGTTATTTTTTTTCCCCACTGAGATTTTTTTTTTAATTTCAATGTGTTTTGTTTGTGAATGTGGTATTTGATTGAACTGTACTGGCTCCTGTTTATACACACTTCAATCTTTGGTGCGTAAGAATTAAACCAAATACAAATATATATATAAATAAGACCTTTTTATTATTATGAATTATACATTTTTCTTAACATTTCTGTTCAATTTTATCAAATATTTATTTGAAAGGTTTTTTTTTTAATACGTTAATTTTTTTAATTATTTAGCTATGAAAGAATTGAACTACTTATTGTTGCACACTTCCGCCTAATTTTGGCGCGAGTTTATACGAGACTGAAGAATGGCTACACGTATGTATGCACTGGTGCTAGAATACTTTATTTTTTGTACGGGATATATCAAGGCGATTTTTCCCCCCATTGTGAGACACAAAATACCAATTCTATAAAGTAAAGTTCCCTTAGCCTAAAGCACATGTAGTGTAGATCTGTGGTCTTTGTAGTGTAGATCTGTGGTCTTTGTGGTGTAGATCTGTGGTCTTTGTGGTGTAGATCTGTGGTCTTTGTGGTGTAGATCTGTGGTCTTTGTGGTGTAGATCTGTGGTCTTTGTGGTGTAGATCTGTGGTCTTTGTGGTGTAGATCTGTGGTCTTTGTGGTGTAGATCTGTCGTCTTTGTGGTGTAGATCTGTGGTCTTTGTGGTGTAGATCTGTGGTCTTTGTGGTGTAGATCTGTGGTCTTTGTGGTGTAGATCTGTGGTCTTTATGGTGTAGATCTGTGGTCTTTCGTTCCGCAAGGACTCTGGTGCTTAGTGACTACTCGTGGCCTCCGCCTCACCTCGGGGAAACCAACGAAACAGTCGTTTGGGGCGTCCCTGAAGCGCGAGCCCCCCCCCCCCCCCGACCTTCTGGTTGGAGATTAGAGTGACAATATGAACTGAGTTAGACGTCTGCTGTGGTTTGAAATCACCGTGTTGAATGTTCATTGCAACCCATGCGATCGTTGTAGGAGATTAGGTTTACACCATTAAGCTTAAGTGGGTTGTTTCTTTTTTGCTTTTGAAATCACCGTGTTAAAGGCTCATTACGACTCCCCCCCCCCTCACTCCCTAGGACGGGTTACTGAATGTCTTCTGGAGATAAATACAACACCACCAACTAGCCTGGACAGAATATGATGGACTGCACCCAGCTCGTCGCCGCACAATTCGGGAACCCCCCGTCTTGGCTACTTTAACCTTGCCCTATCTGAATGACTGATAACACTGAACCATACCTGGAATAAACCCATTGATGTATCAGTCCCGGGCCAGGGGTTATCACGTTTGTATGTCTGTGTGTGTGTGTGTTTCTGAACCCACCTGTACACCGTCCACGCACTGATCTGAACTGTTTAAAAATAAATCACGTGTATCATTATCGATTGATTGATTGATTGATTGGGCGGTTTTATTTTTATAGACACCCGCCTTGCGGAGTATTTACAGCTCCGTCCTGGCGATGCTCTGTAATTGTCTCTCTACATCACTAGCACTGTCATTTACAGCTCCGGTTAGTGTGGGGGCGTGGGGAAGGCGTTTGTTGTTTACCTTTGAACCCAGTGGTATCCTTTCTTTTCTTTTTTTTTAAAGTAAATTAAACAGATGTATTCTAAAGTGTTTAAGTGAATCAATCCTAATCGGAAACCATATCGATGAGAAGATTGAAATAATGGGGGCTCTTGAGCTGCTGAATGAGTTCATTAAATTCGCTTTTAATGTTGAGATGTATAGATTCTGTTGAACGCTAAACGTGACGGTTCTCTTAGGGCCCTTTTTACATCCCCCCCACCAGAGTGGGCTAGCTCTTGGAGGCACCAAAGGTGGACATGTGTAGGTGAAGACCGGACTCGCTGGGAGGTGAGCCCGTGCGTGACGCCCCTGTAAGGATGAGATGAAATCCCTTAGATCCTATAAAACCACTAATGGGACGGTTTTTATGGTGCCCTTCTTTCATCCCCACCATAGCCGATAGTGCAATGACCATGGAGGCACCACGGGATATATACTTACATTAGGTATAGATATTTGGGGCCCGTAACTTACAGCATTCAGTTAGGGCTCACGACCAAAGCGCCACACAATCCTTTCAATATTGTGTGAATACAGAAACCCAAAGTAAACCCATGGAGATCATGGGGGTTGATAGCCGCTGACTGCACTGTACTCACTTTTGACCAAGTTGATTGGTTGGCCCAGAATTACTAAGTCATCAACGGGAGAAGGGAAGCCGCACCGCAGACTCTAAAACAAACAATTGCGCTTACGTCACGTTCCGTTGTTAGGGGATGGATTCGAGATTATATTTGGCTACCTTAATTTTTTTGACGTCATCGGAGCAGAAGCGAGTGTCAGACGATAGAGCAGCCTGCTAGTGGCAGGCGCGTGCTAGCGCGCGTGCTGCTGCATTTGTCAAAAGATCGTTGTTGTTGTCCTTTTTAAAAAAAATAAAACATGCCGATATCAGTCTCAGCAGTATGTATCGTGAAACCTTTAAAAAATGTTGATAAACAACGGGATAATGGAAAAATCTTAACCAATCAGATCAGTTGCCACATACGTGCACTACTCCCCCCCCCTCCATCGCCCCCTCCCTTTTTACAAACTTCAACGATCGACAAACTATCAGACAGGTTCGGTAACTCTTTCAGTCTCGAGGTGAAACGGGGGGGGGGGGGGTTGAGTGTGTGTCTTGTCTCTCCCCCATCTTTCAGAATTGGATCATTTGTTATGCAGGTGGAACTGTTAGTTTGTTGTTTCCCCCCCCCCCCCCCTTTTTTTTCTTTCTTCTCTGTTGTTTTATATAGACGCAGTCTCCTCAGTCTACCCCATCATTATTGTGAACAACAATTTCCCACCCACATAGTTGGCTCTCACTATTGTCTTGTGGGGGTGGGGCTCAGCTTGACTTGATTCCAGTAGTCTACCTTTGTTGTAGTGTTGGGTCATTCCTCATGTCTTTAAGTACTGGATCGGATCAAGTTGCCCCGACTGACTGCCACTCCCCCCGCGTTGTTGAGTCATCGCCTTGAGTTGATTTGGTTTAACTGCAGCCATCTATACACGGTGGTCCACACAACGTTCACATGTTTGAATATCTTAACAACGGTGTGTTTGACACACCGTATGACTGAAGCCCCTAACAGTGGTGCTCCATACATCACGTGACTGAAGCCCCTAACAGTGGTACTCCATACATCGTATGACTGAAGCCCCTAACAGTGGTGTTCGATACATCGTATGACTGAAGCCCCTAACAGTGGTATTCCATGATTGCAGCCCGTAACAATGGTGTTCTTTACATCACATAATTGTGGCCCGTTATTATGGTGTTCCGTACATCGCATGATTGAAGCTCCTTTCGTGGTGGTCTACAGATCCCTAACATGACTAAATCCATCTCTATGTCGGCCCACCCATGACATTGATTGATTTTATGTATAGGTTTTGGTTTCTTTGATCTGACTTAATGTGTTTACGTTGATGTGAATTAAGGGAGGCAATGTGGTAGGGTGCTCGAGTGCCAGCCCAAGTCCACGGAACTTACAAACGGGTACCCGACATTAGTTGTGGAAAGTATAGGTGGCTGGGCAGTGCACTAGCCGCACAATCCCCATAGAGTGGTCATGGCCACAGAAACAGGTGAACTCAAATCCATCTGAACCCGATGGTCTGTATTAGACTTAATGAGGGGAACTTTATTACTTTACCTTGATGCGAATTAATTCATCAGTTAAATCCAGCAGAAAGGAGGCTGTAAACAGATAGATGCTTATTTGTATTGCATACAGTGAAGTTAGAAACACGCATAAACTGTACAAGGTCTGTGGGGGGAAGATCATTGGAGGGGGGGGGGTCTCCTGGCCAAGAAAAAAAAAACACCCTTTTTACGATAGTAGTGATACCGTAGTCAATGACGATTACACGAGACCATGGTATTAATAGCTGATGGTGGTGGTGGTGACGGATTTTGTAGAAACTCGACACCCTTCCACTCTGACCCACTCAAACTACATTTCTGGTAGAGGTGTAAGGACTGCTATACGCCCTCCCGTGTCCGTGGTGGCGGGAAACATCCATGCCTTGCAATTTGTCCAATCAGCAGTACTTTCACACTCTGCTGTGTCTGGCCAGTCTGGACAAAGTGATACAACCTTTTTACTCTACAATTCCAGCAGGTGTAGCGGGCACACTCACCCCGCCGCTCTGTATGCATGACAGACACCATCAGCTCTGTCAATAAAGCAAGTGTGGCAGTTACACAACCTGTCGTGCTAGCAGTGGCAGCTTAAAAAACATATAGCTATTTGATATATGTATACATTAAAATGCAAAATGTGTTTCCTTAAATTACTCATGTCAATTTATTGCCTATCTGTGTTTGTCTCCAGGAGTCCAGACTAAGTGGTGATACATTGTTAGACTGGATTGGGCCCCATACCGTGGTCATCCCCAGAGCTGAAGGAGGTTTTGGATTCACCCTCAGGCACTTTGTGGTCTACCCGCCTCAGTCCGTCCTCGACAGCAGGGTGAGTCTAGCAGTTGATGTTGATTGGATGTGTGTACAGTGTAACTTTGTTAATATGATGATTCTAGACCAGCCACAATGGGGCTCTTTAAATTTTAATAGAAGGGTCAGACGAGAGAGATGGACACAGTGTTTATATAAACTAATGTACAATAAAAAATTTTCATTTTGCGGACTGGATCATTCAGCAGTTGGGCTGGTCTCTACTCATAGAAGAATATCTCTTGTTGTAATTTATGTCATGAGAAAATTTTATATTATCTCAACTAACTTTACTGGTCATTGTTAAATTAGGTCAAAAATTTTAAAAATAATATTATTAAAAATACTAGTAATTAGGAGGGGACGGATGGCCGGCCGTGTGGTTTAGTACTTCACTGTCGACCTGAGTTTTCCTGGCTGAATCTCCGATCACTGGTGAGAACCAATGGATTTTCAGGTCATGGTTCAAGTTCCCACTATTACTCCCATGGTGCCACCTTTGCACTGTCGGCTAAGGTGGGGATGAAAGAAAGGCACCATAAAAACCGCCCCATTATTTGGTTTATGGGATCTTAGAGATTTCATCTCATGCCCACGGGGACCCAGAGATTTCATCTCATGCCCACGGGGACCCAGAGATTTCATCTCATGCCCACGGGGACCCAGAGATTTCATCTTATGCCCACGGGGACCCAGAGATTTCATCTCATGCCCACGGGGACCCAGAGATTTCATCTCATGCCCACGGGGACCCAGAGATTTCATCTCATGCCCATGGGGATCCAGAGATTTCATCTCCATCTCATGCCCACGGGGACCCAGAGATTTCATCTCATGCCCACGGGGGCCCATATGTCACATGTTGTGGCCACTGGAGCCTTGCCTTAAATAATACTCTTTAGGGTCTACACTTGTACTAAGTGGGTCACACTGATCTAATGACAACAATAGTCACTGAGTCTGTGGATCATTTGTTAACTGGAAATGTTACAATTGAGAAGTTCCAGCTTCTTCATGATATGAAACACTTTCCTAATGACTTGGTCCTAGTGACCAAGGGTTTAAAATGTTCCTTTAGTTATACAATGATACATGGTATTAAAATACAAGTATGTTCATATAGTTATACAATGATACATGGTATTAAAATACAGGTATGTTCATATAGTGACACAATGATACATGGTATTAAAATACAGGTATGTTCATATAGTTATACAATAATACATGGTATTAAAATACAAGTATGTTCATATAGTGACACAATGATACATGGTATTAAAATACAATTATGTTCATATAGTGACACAATGATACATGGTATTAAAATACAGGTATGGTCATATAGTGATATAATGATACATGGTATTAAAATACAGGTATGTTCATATAGTTATACAATGATACATGGTATTAAAATACAGGTATGCTCATATAGTGACACAATGATACATGGTATTAAAATACAGGTATGCTCATATAGTGATATAATGATACATGGTATTAAAATACAGGTATGCTCATATAGTGACACAATGATACATGGTATTAAAATACAGGTATGCTCATATAGTGACACAATGGTATTAAAATGTAAGAATGATTATAAGAAAATTCACCTTATTTCAACAAAATTTAAATATATGTGATTTCTTTTATCTCCCCTTACTGGTTATAATTGAAATAGCTCAGACATGTTCATTTTATGTCAACAGCCCAAATGTCATATTTAAAATGACAGTTCAGTTTTTAAAAAAATCAACAATTGCTAAATCCTGACAATTTAAAAGGGGAACTGATCAGCTAAGAACATTCTAATTGTATTAGATGTTGAATCCCTTTAGGCCACTATGCCACATACAAATAGACATAGTCTCGTGTCTATATGTTTAGATTGCAAGTAACAGACATAGTCTCGTGTCTATGTGTTTAGATTGCAAGTAACAGACATAGTCTCATGTCTATATGTATAGATTGTAAGTAACAGGCCGAATGTGACAGAACAAGATTGATTATTGTTTTTGGCCTTCATAATGTAAAAAAATTAAATTAACTTTTTCTTGAACGTTTTCTTTTAAACCAGGATGAAGACAAGATAATATCAAAAGGTAAGACATTTCTATCTTTGTATTTTACTGTATGGGGCTGTTAGTTATCCAACCTGGATTCAAATTAATTAGATTTCTATCAATGGTTTAATTAGAGGTACATTTTTGTACTGATAAAAAAAGTTTATTTTTGCACTGATAGATAATATTGTGTCTTGTGTAGGTCCCTACCCCCGTCTGTGTAGAGAGTTCAGCCTTGAGCCGCAGGACACCATCTTTGTGAAGAGTGTCAAAGAAGGGAGTCCAGCTCACTATGCGGGTCTGAACACTGGCGACCGCATCATAGCCGTCAATGGTGACTCCATCTCTGGGAAATCATACAGAGACGTCATCTCGGCCATACATCAGAGGTGAGAGCTGTCTTCTGAACTATCATTGTCTTCTGAACCATGGTTGTCTTCTGAACAGTCTTTGTGTCTTCTGAACCGTCGTTGTCTTCTGAACAGTCTTTGTGTCTTCTGAACCAATGTTGTCTTCTGAACTGTCTTTGTGTCTTCTGAACTATCATTGTCCTCTGAAATGTCTTTATCTTTTAAACCTTTGTCGTCTTCTAAACTGTCTTCTGAATCATCTTTGTCTTTCTAAACTGTGCTTTCTTCTGATCTCCCTATGTCAACACTTTACAATGTGCATGTATCTTTCCCACTTCTAGTCATACTGTTGTACTTAACAAAATGTATTTTTAGCTAATCATTATCTGTTTAAGCTGTTCTTGCAATGTTTGATGTTAATGACATAATTTTTTCTTTAAATTTATAGTATTGCTTTTTTGAATAGTCTTTATAGAAAGGGTAGATCAATAGATTTATAGTATAATTAGAGTTTCTGACATTTAGTCTATCGAAAGACTTATCAGTGTAAATGTAACATAAAAAAAATAATGTTAGCTGGAATATATTTTACAAAATTTGGCGAGTAAGAAGAAAGTTTGGTCTTGCCTCAGACAAAAACTTGCTGAGAATGGGAATATATATTTACTAGCTGTACCCTGCAAAACCTTTGCATAGAGTGATATCCCCTTAGGCTGAATCTGTAGGCTAGGTTATTTTTGGTTTCGGGCAGATCCGATGTTTTTCATGATTTTATTTTAAACTGGGATACTGTTGTATTAATTCTTTACTTTCGATTTAATGCAGAACCCACACCACTGTTATTTATATAGATTATATCACTTTTTTCAGCTAACTTTACTCATGAATTTATGTGATGCTTCAGTTAATTAAATAGTGTTTGTGCATAGTTTATTTATAAAGTATTGGTTACTATACATTCTACTCCAACCTCACTGTGTCACATGGGTTTCAACATTCTCCTGTCCACAGCGGTGGCACACTGAAGTTGCTGGTGGTTCCTAAAGATGATGACATACTTCAGATGGTGAGTCAGTTCATCCTCCCAACATTTTTTTTAGTTTATAAAACTAATAGGATTTACTGGAATCTTTGCTTAAGAGTCTAGCACCAGACTCTATAATGTCCTGTAAGGCTGAATCACCTGTCCACACCTGTTGATTGCTCAGCTTATTTAAATCATTGCCTAAATTTTCTGTTTCCAGGCCTATCAGTCCCAAACTGGGGATTCCATGTATTCCAGCAGCACCTCTCTTTCGGACGCAAGGCACCCCAGTCATCAAAATAGCCACAGGTAAAAAACTTGATGTTGTTATTATTACCTTGGCACGTCAGGATCAGAAATTGTCTTGACCTTTGTCTTGGCCTTTGATGCCAGACTTTGGCTTCTTTTTTTTTTTTTGTTGCCATTTATAATTTTCTTGATAGTTCTCCGTGGTTTTATGACTTGTTGTTTGAATACTTTTCAGTGACTTACAATTTCCGCCCAGGGATTTGACTCAGCTTCCCCGAGATCTAAATCAGTATTCGGTATCAAAAGGCAGTGATGCGCGACATTCTTATCCTATAAGTCAGTGGGGGGCTTGCGACTCGACAGACTTAAGGTAACGGTAGAATGTGACGAGTATGTTGTGCTATATTTGAAGTGTGAACAGGGTATGTTTGATTTTTTAATATATAAATAGGTCATATAGTGCTGCATATTTTGTTATAGTTTTAATTATATTTATATGTCAGTGCTGCATATTTTGTTATAGTTTAATTATATTTATATGTCAGTGCTGCATATTTTGTTATAGTTTAATTATATTTATATGCCAGTGCTGCTTATTTTGTTATAGTTTAATTATATTTATATGTCAGTGCTGCATATTTTGTTATAGTTTAATTATATTTATATGTCAGTGCTGCATATTTTGTTGTAGTTTAATTATATTTATATGTCAGTGCTGCATATTTTGTTGTAGTTTAATTACATTCATAGATCCATTTTTGGGAGGAGAGAGAGAAGAAAAGGAAAAAAAAAACATCATTTCAACTTTTTTTCTTTTTATTACTAAAGCAAATGATAATTTTTTTTTATGGTATTATTGATAGTGTGGGATGTATTGATAGTGTGGGATGTATTGATAGTGTGGGATGTATAGTGTGGGATGTATGGACAGTGTGGGATGTATTGATAGTGTGGGATGTATTGAATTAACATGACTTGCTTGCAGGCCCGTAGCGGAGGGGGCCAAACCCTTCCGCATTTTGTCTGGCCCCCTCTGCTTATTTGTTCTACTTATTAAAATGTATTACCTGCCCCTCCCCCCACCCTGCTATTGCCTGGCCCCTGCTTTAGAATGCCTGGCCCCTGCTGTAGAATTTTCACACTACGGGGCTGCTTGATTGAGAGTGGCAAAGGGTTTGAATCAAAGAACTGGCAGTTCACGCTGTCCACTTTTGCCGTCATCCCCTTGGCTGACCTACTTTATGTCTGTCATGATGGCCTCTGATGGCTGTTGTGGCCAAGTGGAATGGGCACAATGTTTAATTAAACAGTCCCAGTAATATCTTTAGGTTTATATGTTGATAACATTTCAATACATCACGTATGATGACTTTAGTTCTTTGTTTATACATTGATATCAACTGACCAAGAATCAAACGAACCATAAGTGGTTGAGAAGCTTGTTAAATAGAGACATGGAAATAATTTAAATTGACTAGTTGTGTGGCACTTGTAGATTTTTCATGGCTAATGTCTTGTATTTTGAATTTCGTTTCAGTCTTGGTTCATCACTGAATGACCTGACGTCTGCTTCTCTAAGAGGTGAACACTTTGGGAGTGAAGGACATGCAAGTCAGAACCAGGCTAGGGACTTTGGCTATCATCAAACAAGACCTCAGACAAAGGTAGTTTTATCATATTAAAGTTAAAAAAGTTTGTCTGTCATCAGACAAGACCTCAGAGGAAGGTAGTTTTATCATATTAAAGTTAAAAAAGTTTGTCTGTCATCAGACAAGACCTCAGAGGAAGGTAGTTTTATCATATTAAAGTTAAAAAAGTTTGTCTGTCATCAGACAAGACCTCAGAGGAAGGTAGATTTATCATATTAAAGTTAAAAAAGTTTGTCTGTCATCAGACAAGACCAGAGACAAATGTAGTTTTATCATATTAAAGTCGTATCATATTGCAATTAAAAAGAAAAATAAAGCCGATATTTTGTCCATTTCAGGGACCTGGTCAAGCCATGACCACCAACGTGACTTGCAACATTCAAGGGAAATCAAAATACTCCTTTGGTCTCTACTTCCCTCCCAAGTCTGTGGCGACAATGAGTGGCAGCAGCGTAGGCAGCCACACCATCAGCACAGAATGCCTGAGCCAAGACTATGATGATTCTGAGCCACCAGGCCTGGCCAAATCTCAGACTTTTGAAGTGAGTCACAGGAAACCTGGCGTGACCTACAGGAAGACTTCTTTGGATGAAAGTGCGGCGCTCTCTGCGTCGGCCAAATCCCGAGAGTTTTTCATCAGGTACTCGTCAGACAAGGCAGCAAGTGACCAGCGCAGCCGGTACTCTCCGAGACATTCTGCTTATGAAAAATATTCTAGTGATAATAGCAAGCCTACTTTTATAATATCTCGTTCTCAAACTGTCTCAGCCATCTCCCCAAACAGTCGCTCGGATATTTTGACTTCGAAACCCAGCGATGAATCAAACAGACATTTCATCCCTGTCCTGTCGGACAGCGCCAGCTCAGACAATCTGGACAAAAGAAGTGTGGGAATCAGCATGTACAACCGGAGTACAGGCTTCTCACACCAGTCTGACTCCAGCAGCGGATCTCAAACTTTTGTTGTACGCATTCCATTGGATCAACACAGACCATCCTCCAGGGTGTCTGAACCAGTCGTCCCCTTGCGGCAGACTTATGGCACAACATTTGCACTGACACGATCTCCCAACACGACACACATTGAGATACAAAAGTCCATCGGGAAGCCGATCGTCTCCCAGCGAAAATTTCAGTTTGAGACTGGTAAAAATGAGAACACGCCCCCCGTCGGCATCGCTGGGAATAACCGGTACAAAACAGAAATAGAAAAGATAAGGACTCAGCCTAAATTTTCCAGCATCGCTATGAGGAAAGCTAGTTTTGAACAGTCGCCTGATCGTGATCCCCCCGGTTTCGATGAGCCGGTCCCAGAGCGCCCCCCTGATCCAGCTGGATTATCCATGGATACTGCTCAGCCGACCATTAAGGTAAATGCTTCTATCCTATCTCATTGTATTTTTCCATATTAAACTTGATCATTTTGCTTATGGCATGATCTGTTAAGTCCCTGAAAGGATGAAACGTTTCTCTCTTAGATCTGGGATGCACAAACTTTTTCACACCTGACAGCCGCATTGAACGTTCTTCTGTTCTAATTAATGCTTCCACCAGACTGGTTTTTATCTTGATATTTATATATAACACATTTTTTTTGATGGTCTCCATCGACATCTCCTGAGGCTGCAACCGATCATGTATGGCGGCAGATTGTACAACCTTTGTCTTAGAACCTGTTAACCACTAATTGAGTTGCTGTTGTAGTGTGTCCTCCTTCCATCTCCAGCATGGAGGCACTATGGGAGACATGGAGGGAACTTTCACCATCACCTTAAAAAATCACTCCATTTTCACCTTAAATCATAGCCTGGACCCTCAGGTTGACAGTCATGCGATTTCCCCGACTAAAGTCAGGTACCCATTTAAATCTGGTTGGACTTGTGGGAGTTAAAGCGACTTTCACAAGAACCAAGGGTAAAATTCCCCTGTAGGTCCTATCTGAGAGATTTTGTGAAGAGGCAAACTTCTAGCCCCTCCCTGACCTACCAGACTCTATTAATTTCTATTGTCTGGTTCTAAGAGGACCCAAAGACCTCTGGGCCCCAATAGGTACTAGGACCCAAAGACCTGTGGGCCCCAATAGGTACTAGTACCCAAAGACCTCTGGGCCCAAATAGGTACTAGTACCCAAAGACCTCTGTGCCCCGATAGGTACTAGGACCCAAAGACCTGGGCCCCAATAGGTACTAGTACCCAAAGACCTCTGGGCCCTGATAGGTACTAGGACCCAAAGACCTCTGGGCCCCAATAGGTACTAGGACCCAAAGACATCTGGGCCCCGATAGGTACTAGTACCCAAAGACATCTGGGCCCTGATAGGTACTAGTACCCAAAGACCTCTGGGCCCCAATAGGTACTAGGACCCAAAGACCTCTGGGCCCCGATAGGTACTAGTACCCAAAGACCTCTGGGCCCCGATAGGTACTAGTACCCAAAGACCTCTGCACCCTGATAGGTACGAGGACCCAAAGACCTCTGGGCCCCAATAGATACTAGTACCCAAAGACCTCTACAAGTGTCTGCCTTGGGCCCTAGAAAACCTAAGAGAGAAAGTGGTCCCTACCTATATATATTTATTATTATTGTGATTGACATTATAACATTGCTTTGACTTTAGAGAATACCAGTATTCCTTATTGCTATTGTTATATCATGTACAATACTTTACACAAAGAGCGTATCAGTATTTCTTTTTGTTATCAGTGTCACTATGCCGGTCATCTCAACCCTTTGTTCCCTGTTTAATGTTTACTTTACACCCAATCAGCTCTTCTGATGCACTAAACTGATCCTGCAGGAAATAAACAAGACACTGATAACTCTGCCTTGTAGATATTTTTTTTCCATCTCCCTATTAATCATTGTTTCATCACAAGATACAGTCTCCCTATTAATCATTGTTTCATCACAAGATACAGTCTTTGATCACACGCTAACCCACCCTGTTGCTGTGTGTTTTGTTTTACAACTCATTGTTCTATCACAAAATACCTGTCTGCACACACACACACACACACACCTGCTTCATGTCCATGTGCATTCATCTTGATCGTCTGGAATGGCCTGCCCCCATGTCTAACTCTATTCTCCTGTTTCCCCAAGGCCCATCTCCCTGTTGCGGAAACGCCCCCTCCCCCCACCCCATTATTTCATTTGGCACTATTTCTCAGAATATCAAGTGATGTGAAAAATCCAGTTTATCTACTGATTAAAGAAAGATGCTTTTATGCACTTGAAAACACTTTGTATTTCATGCAAAATCCATGGCTTCATACATAGATTAGTGTTTGGCAAATATAATTAAATGACCCCCCAAACTGAAATTCTTGGGAGAGGAGGTTTAAAAAGTACTTGATAGATGTAAATGAGAATGAATTAAAAAAAAACTATAAAAAGGGGAAAATTATACAATTGGCAAAAAATGTGTTTTGTGTATTGGACCAACTTATTATTTGTGTTTATGTATTGGACCACTTATTATTTGTGTTTATGTATTGGACCAACTTATTATTTGTGTTTTGTGTATTGGACCAACTTATTATTTGTGTTTATGTATTGGACAACAATTTGAATCTTATTAAGCTGTTGTTGTTTTGTTTTAGGATTTATAAGAAACTTGTCTTTTGTAGATATTTATTTGTAATCATTCAAAATTAGATTCAATGCAAATTATTGCTGACCTCCATAACTTTTAGAGACTTTGGCTCTAAGTCTGACTGTTATGTTTTTGGAGAGGACCACAGTAGTTACCTAACTCTATTATTATTTCATTATTTACAATCTTCATGTGGTTAAGCAATCTGTAAAGTTTTGGCTTCCTGACAGCTAAACACGACAAAGGATAGCAATTTCGAGAGTTATATTTACGTTCCATTTTAACTTGATTAACAAAGCCGTTCAGTCAAAATAAATGATGTGTTTTTTACAAGAATAGGTCAGCTAATTGTGCCTCTATTACTTTACATTTACTTTTACAAGAATAGGTCAGCTAATTGTGTCTCTATTACTTTACATTTACTTTTACAAGAATAGGTCATCTAATTGTGTCTCTATTGCTTTACATTTACTTTTACAAGAATAGGTCAGCAAATTGTGTCTCTATTACTTTACATTTACTTTTACAAGAATAGGTCATCTATTTGTGTCTCTATTACCTGACATTTACTTTTAAAAGAATAGGTCGTCTAATTGTGTCTCTATTACCTGACATTTACTTTTACAAGAATAGGTCATCTAATTGTGTCACTATTACCTAACATTTACTTTTTCAAGAATAGGTCAGCAAATTGTGTCTCTATTGCTTTACATTTACTTTTACAAGAATAGGTCAGCAAATTGTGTCTCTATTACCTGACATTTACTTTTACAAGAATAGGTCAGCAAATTGTGTCTCTATTACTTTACATTTACTTTTATGAATATTGTTATTAAGTGTTTGTATCTTAATATCGCTATTTAATAAGCAAATATCACACATAAAAGTGTAAAGACGGTTGAGTCAAAAAGTATCTCACCTAACAGCACAACAGTGGACACTTCCACCTAACAGCACAACAGTGGACACTTCCACCTAACAGCACAACAGTGGACACTTCCACCTAACAACACAACAGTGGACACTTCCACCTAAAGTCTAACCTGAACTTATAATGTTTTTCTAAACTAACCCTCGTAAATTCTTCTGTGAAAGACAAGAAATCAGTGGTTGAAACATGCCGTGTAATTCAACTATCATCTCATTCAAACTTGTGTATTCATGTGCAGTTTTCAATATTCATCACACATTATAATTCAAGTTATTTCAAGCAGTGTAATGTGTCATTGATTTCTAAAGCGACAAAATAAAAAGAAACAAAAGAAAAAACATTTAGGTTTTTTTTATTCTCCCCCATGTTTTTTATTTTCCCCCCAACCATAATACTTTCATGATCTCAGCTTTCTCTTTCTATTTTGTTCACCATCTTTATTCTTAGTTATTGCTACAAATATTTTCTTCTATTGTATTTGTTCGCTTTATTTATTTATCATCTTAAGCAATTTTTTTTGCCACTGTAGGTGAGGAAAATTTCTTCAGAGCGCTACACATCCTCTGGAAGCCTGAATCAATCTGTCAACGACCGCTGCAACGTCCAGGAAAATATTCCCATCAGAATCTACATGACCCCTGGCGGTAACAGTGTGGACATTTACACCGTCGATGGCTCTTGTAACCGACTGAGCCAGGATGTCAGTCAGCCCTTGAGGCCGTCCAAAGACATGTACGAGCACTCCCCGTCTCCCAGCAATATGAGCGGCCCCGGTGGAAGTGACAGCAGCACCAGCGGCATTGCCGACTCTGGGGTTTGGGTGAAGAGCTACCACAGCAGCTCTGACATGCTTGACGGGGTGGACAGCTCCGGTGACCACTGTGGCAGTGACACAGCATCGGTCACTGTTGACTCGGCTGTTGAATTGGAAGTGCCCAGTGTACAGAGGGCGTCTCGACCAGCTCGGAAAAGTTCATACCTTACAGCGGTTAATGCACCTTGTTCATCAGGTAAAGTTTTCAAAATACAGAGATTCGTAACTCATTGAGATTATTAATTAGTATTAATGAATTGTTACTTTTAAAAAATGTATACAGTTAATTTTATTCAAGATGGGAGATTAAAAATGTAATGGAAGCTTTATTCAATACAGTCGTGATGTACAGATGTTATCAGTAGCGCAACTAGGGGGGGGCATTGGGGGCATTTGCCAACTCCGAAATAAAAAAAATTTAAAAGATTAGACCAAAATTTGTTTAAAATAAAATGCAAATATATAAAAAATGTGATTTTTTAATACAAGTGTTTTTTTTTTTTTGCCCCCCCCCCCCCCTGAAAGTTTGGTCTAGTTGCGCCTCTGGATGTTACATGCTACATTCAGTTTACTAACATGCCATACACTAAATTTTCTCACAGTTTTTAACTGAATAAGCTTATTTTATTCATAATAAAAACTAATTAACATTATTATTGTTTATTTTAATTTCTAATATGATTCGCCATGGGGATAACTTGAAGAGCTTTATCTTATAATAATGAAGTTTTTTTAATGTACTGACAGGTCAGAAATCAGAATCTCCGTCTGCTGTTGAGAGCCGCAGCAGTCTAGTCCAGCCTCCGCAGCAGCTCCTGGCCCAGTCCCAGCCCTTGCCTACTGTCCAGTTGTCCAGCGTCCACACCAGCCCTCCCCGTATCTATGTCCACAACAAAGGAAACTATCCTGCAGAAAACCAGTCTATGTCGTCCATGGGCTCTAGTCACAGCCTCAGCTCATTGTCCACTTCGAGTCTTCCGGTGGCCAGCGTGGCCCCTACAGGTGAGAAGACGGTCAAACAGTTGAGTCACATTGACCATGATGACCGGTCGTTTGAAAGATTATGTCCCTTTGTTCTATTGAGGAAACTGTTCAAACCAGAGCTGTAATTAAAGTCCAAGTTTCCTCATGGCCGAATGGGCAGTTAAGGTGTAGAATTCATCTGTAGCCGTAAGGGATTGTGTGGCTAGCACCACCCTTATCCGCCATTTACTTCCCCAACTTAGGTCAGGTACCCATTTATAGCTGGCTGGACTTTGGGGACTTTGAAAACTTCTACCAGGACCTGGGAAAATTCCCTTGATTCTCACAGAGGATCGAACCAAGGACTCTGGTTGACAGTTGAGGGCTCTACAATGTGACCATTCATCCCATAAATAAATAAATGAAGCTTTATTTCATGGTCGGGATGAGTTATCACCTGTTATGTTCTGTAACATTTAATGACAGGAAGATTTGATCTAGATCTCTACCAGATAAATTCATTCAGCTCAGTGGGTGTCGTTTAGTATCGAATGTTGCATCACGCTATCTGAAGACATTTTCTGTGACAATTAGTATACACATCTGATCCGTTGATTATAAATTTAACAGTCGATTCTTTCACTCTGTCAACAGTTATGTCGTCCAGTGATGGACCAAACAACAACAATCTGGCCGTCCCAATGAGGAAAAAAATACCTGGTAATTCAATATTGTTGATAATTCATTCTTCTGTATTCTATTCATGGTGTAAGACTTCTTCCTTAACTTTAGTACAACATCCAGACAAGCAACTCAGCAATGTATTCTTTAAAACAAAAATTGTGAATATAACACTAATTAAAAATATTATATAGCATTACAGTAAACAATAAAATAAAATCTCAATGACCAGATACTACTGTAAAACAATATTTGATAATGCATTAGTCATTTGTTGTACAATATTTGATAATGCATTAGTCATTTGTTGTACAATATTTGATAATGCATTAGTCAATTGTTGTACAGTATTTGAAATGCATTAGTCAATCGTTGTACAACATTTGATAGTGCATTAGTCCATCGTTGTACCCTAAAATTGCTTGACTCGTAGACAACATTTCATGGACTGAATATTGTGTGTTACAGAATCCACAGAGGACCAGGCCAACAAGTTACACAGGAGAACGTCCTATCTCATGGCCACTGCCAGGGACAGAGCCAACGCTGCACCCATTGAGAGAGCCTTCTCCCCGCCTCAGCTTATCACAGACCACAGGGCTCAGTGAGTTGTCCCTTAGTTGTACTCCCTAGTTACCTCCCTTATCCTTTCAACTTACTGTCACCTGCACTGATATAGCATCGTGAATACAGTAGGCTGTCAACTCTGTGACTATCTGGCATATGTATTATCAAACCTAGCTAAGAATGATTTTAAGTAATAAAAGAATTAACTTATTGTCTGCACCAGGGTTAGTGAATACACGACATGCCCACTAAATTTCAAAAATTAACAAAAATAAAATATATTATAATTACTATGCATAAAAACTTAAGTTGCTGGGACACCAATATTTGAAATATAATTTGTCATCAATTATCGCACTTGGGTATTGTGACAGATATCTGTTCCATATAGTTAAAGTAGATTTCAAAAAGGTTAATCTTGAAATGTGTACACTATTATTAGTTTTGGACTTCCACATTGTCTAATAAAGTATTAGTATAGAAGTTGAACTATTTAAATATTAACAACCTTTTCTCCTTACTCTGGCTAGGCCAGCTGCTGGCAGTATGAAACATCAGAATTCTGTCAAGCTGAACAAATTTTTTGGTGAAAATGTAAGACTTATGCTTTTTTTTTTTGTCTTTTGTTGAACCTCATCTTCTCTTCAATACATTATTTGACTTTTAGACAAATCTTGCCATTTAGTGACATTTTCAAGGCATTTAGATAGCGACTCCTGATGTGTAGATATTGGATTAAAGAAACCCTAATGTTTTTATTGCGGTCCAGATTCCTACCATTGCTGAGGGTGCAGAGTTGAAACCTGCAGAGCCAGAGGAAGTTCCTGAAGTGATTCGTAAAGGTCCCCTCACCTGCAAGATATCGGTCATTGAGGGCAAGGTGAGTCATCGGAATAAATCTCAAAACCAATCTATATTTAGCTCCATTGTTATTGCTGCTCCTGATGACAGTCTGGGTGTAAAGTTCAAAGTTTACCAAAGTTGTTTTGTTGCTATTGGCAATGGCTGCACACTGCACTTTAGCTAATTCAGCAGTCTGTTAACCCTGTCTGGGTATTTTTAGATTTAGCTTTGTGGTCTTACATTGACACAGTGTTTATCAAGCTTGGTACATAGACAGGGTTATCAAATGCTTGACTGATAATATCGTCAACAATCAAACGGGTAAAGAAAAAAAAAAAAAAGATATGCAAGGTTTACACAAAATCTCTTTTGACTTTTTTAAGCTTTTATTTGTTGTTGTTGCTGTTGATACTGTTGTTGTTGTTTCAATCATGATCCCAGACCCCCCCCCCCCCCGACATCTGCCTTCAGTTTTTTGTTTCTTTTCAAAAATGTTTTAGTCGAGTGATACTTTTTTTTTTTTGCAGTACCCAGTTTGGAAAACTCCTTAACTAAAATAACATCCCTCTTGATTCTAATAGAATTAAAAACTATGTCACAATCTTCTTGCAAATGAAAGCTGTATGTTACACAGGATTTACACATGATATTCATAATTCAGCATGCTTTTTGTGATAGAGGGGGAATTCATTAAACTTGTTTTAACCTCTGACAGAAATGCAGTGATCGATCTTGGAAGACAGTTTATGCCATCCTGCGTCAGAATGAAATGTTTCTGATGAGAGATAAAGACAGTAACTCAGTAAGCATTTTTTAAAACTAAGTCTCTACATACTGATTGAATTGATACTGTTATTAAATATTGTGCTATTATATGACATGCATTCCTTATACTTGTATACAAAGCAGAATTCATAACAAATGGTTGAGAATATTTCAGGGTGGTGGCCAATTACGTGTTGATCTTATTGAATTTTCGTATTGAAATATAAACATTGAAAAAATGTTTTTTTGAAATGTATTTTCTTGAAATATGCCGTCCAGGTAGAATGTCTGTCTATTCTTGATATGATCAATTAAGTCCCACCTGAATAATGTCTGTCTATTCTTGGTATGATCAATAAAGTCCCACCTGAATAATGTCTGTCCATTCTTGGTATGATCAATAAGGTCCCACCTGAATAATGTCTGTCCATTCTTGGTATGATCAATAAGGTCCCACCTGAATAATGTCTGTCTATTCTTGGTATGATCAATAAAGTCCCACCTGAATAATGTCTGTCCATTCTTGATATGATCAATAAAGTCCCACCTGAATAATGTCTGTCTATTCTTGGTATGATCAATAAAGGCCCACTTGAATAATGTCTGTCCATTCTTGGTATGATCAATAAAGGCCCACCTGAATAATGTCTGTCTATTCTTGGTATGATCAATAAAGTCCCACCTGAATAATGTCTGTCCACCTGAATAATGTCTGTGACATGAGAAAAAGTTTCTTCTGTACTTTGATTTGTATGCATTGTCAAATGATGAAGTAGTTCAGCCATTTTTTATCTAAGATTTTATTTCCTGTAATTCCAGACCATTCATGAAGATCAGCACATTCCTCTGAAATCCTGCATGGTGGAATCAGCCAGGGACTATGCCAAAAAGAAGAAAAACGTGTTTCGACTGAGTACCTACAATGAATGTGAATACCTGTTTCAGACAGAGGACAGAGGGACAATGTTGTGTTGGATACAGGCCATCAAGTCTATCAATGAACCAGAGAAAGCTGAGAAGATGGTCAGTTAGTTGTTTGGAGATTTTTGTTTGTTTTCATAAACTGATCTGTGAGGTCCCTGTACGGATCAGACGTTTATCTCATAGATCCTATAAAACACCAAGGAGACGGTGTTTGCAGTGCACTTTTGTCATCCCCACCATAACTGATAGTGCTATGGCCGTTGTGGCACCACGGGAGACATGGATGAAACTTAAACTGTGAATAGAAAAATTCCCTGGGTTCTTACCAAAGATCCAACTCAGAACGGTAGACAGTCTAATGCTTGGCTGCATGACCATCTATCCCCTCAGTCACAAATCAAATCGATGGCATATTATTATTATTTCCTGGCAACTCCTGATGGGATTTCAAATTTTTTACCAGCTCAGATTCTATCCCCAGTATTTTCTACACCAACTCAGAACAAAAAATAGATTCAATAGAAAGTTTGGCTAGAAGCTCAAATTATAGATTCAATAGAAAGTTTGGCTAGAAGCCCAAATAAGAAATTAGGCTAAAATTTCTTATTTCTGTGCTAGCACAAATGGGTAGAAATTCTGATGTATCATTTGTTCACTGTCAGTTACATGATAGCAAGTTTTCCCCTGAGAGACTTGTCTGAGAAATATTTGAAATGATGTAAATTAAGACATTTGTACCTTTATGACTGTCAGTCACAACATACCTGGGAAACAATGCCCAGAAGCCCATTTTTTCCTAACAACATAAAATTTCAATATCAATCAAAGTTCTCAATAGGGTCTTAACCTAGAGCCTTCTGGCTGGCTGTCATAGAAACTACGACGCAACTGCAGTGTAAAAAGAATAAAACTATGAAGTTTATTGTCCATAATGAGCAGACCATTTCCACTTCAGGTTTCTAAATATATACTTAAAATTTACCTTTTTTTTTTTTTTGAAACATTTTCTGTATGGTTTTTGTATGGCTGTTGATTTAAGATAAAATGACTGGGAATGTTAAGCAAAACATTAAAGGTCTCAAATAGGAATTTCATCCCCCCCCCTCCCCTTCATTTTGTAGAATTTTGCAGGAGATAACTTATCTTTGAACTGTTGTGTTGACCCATTAAAGTTTTAATTTAAAATGTGAGTTAATGGACGTAACCTGACTGTTTATGTTGTGCAGGAGGAAATGATCGCCTCAGAGAGAGAAAAGACCCTCCAGTCCACCATAGAAGTGGCCGTGTCCACCAGCAGCAAGATGTCTCCACAGATGGGCCACAAGGCCAAGAAACTGTCGGCCCTGTCCTTCAAGTCCAAGCTGTCCTCCTCACCCAGCATGAGAAGGAAAAAATCTGGTGCAACAGAGAAAGAAAAAGGTGAAAGCAGGTTGACTACAAGTTGATTTATATTAGTGGGTTGACTACAAGTTGATTTAAATTAGTGGGTTGACTACAAGTTGATTTAAATTAGTGGGCTGACTACAAGTTGATTTATATTAGTGGGTTGACTACAAGTTGATTTAAATTAGTGGGTTGACTACAAGTTGATTTAAATTAGTGGGTTGACTACAAGTTGATTTAAATTAGTGGGTTGACTGCCAGTTGATTTAAATTAGTGGGTTAACTACAAGTTGATTTATATTAGTGGGTTGACTACAAGTTGATTTAAATTAGTGGGTTGACTACAAGTTGATTTAAATTAGTGGGCTGATTACAAGTTGATTTAAATTAGTGGGTTGACTACAAGTTGATTTAAATTAGTGGGTTGACTGCAAGTTGATTTAAATTAGTGGGTTGACTACAAGTTGATTTAAATTAGTGGGCTGATTACAAGTTGATTTAAATTAGTGGGTTGACTACAAGTTGATTTAAATTAGTGGGTTGACTGCAAGTTGATTTAAATTAGTGGGTTGACTACAAGTTGATTTATATAAGTGGGTTGACTACAAGTTGATTTATATTAGTGGGTTGACTGCAAGTTGATTTAAATTAGTGGGTTGACTACAAGTTGATTTAAATTAGTGGGTTGACTGCCAGTTGATTTATATTAGTGGGTTGACTACAAGTTGATTTATATTAGTGGGTTGACTACAAGTTGATTTAAATTAGTGGGTTGACTGCCAGTTGATTTAAATTAGTGGGCTGACGACATTAGTTTAAATTTGTGGATCACTTATGTTCAGCATGTTTATTCAAGTGAATTATTGGTGTGACAATTGTTGAGCTGCTGTGTTTGTCTGGCTTTGGGACATGCTGTCACATGAAACTCTTGTGCAGTAGTAAGAAAAGTCCATTAGCTGCTATGCTGCCAAAAATTATAAGATGAATTTTTTCCTCAAACAGTTACAGATAAAAGAGGGTGGGTCTTTAGCAAGAGTTAGAACAGTTTTTTCTGGTGTAATAACTGGGTGCATCCTGTGGTCCTGGTGTAATAACTGGGTGCATCCTGTGGTCCTGGTGTAATAACTGGGTGCATCCTGTGGTCCTGGTGTAATAACTGGGTGCATCCTGTGGTCCTGGTGTAATAACTGGGTGCATCCTGTGGTCCTGTATGTCTTATATTCTGTGAAGTACGGTGGTGGTTTATTTTTTCCTAAACAAAAGGCCAGTAGCAAAAGTTTCACTATGTGACTAATATATATCTATGTTGTTGTTGGCTAGAATGTGACTAATATATATCTATGTTGTTGTTGGCTAGAATGTGACTAATATATATCTATGTTGTTGTTGGCTAGAATGTGACTAATATATATCTATGTTGTTGTTAGCTAGAATGTGACTAATATATATCTATGTTGTTGTTGGCTAGAATGTGACTAATATATATCTATGTTGTTGTTGGCTAGAATGTGACTAATATATATCTATGTTGTTGTTGGCTAGAATGTGACTAATATATATCTATGTTGTTGTTGGCTAGAATGTGACTAATATATATCTATGTTGTTGTTGGCTAGAATGTGACTAATATATATCTATGTTGTTGTTGGCTAGAATGTGACTAATATATATCTATGTTGTTGTTGGCTAGAATGTGACTAATATATATCTATGTTGTTGTTGGCTAGAATGTGACTAATATATATCTATGTTGTTGTTGGCTAGAATGTGACTAATATATATCTATGTTGTTGTTGGCTAGAATGTGACTAATATATATCTATAAGTGACTGTTAGTTTTGCATATTATGTCTAGCAAAATGGTTTTCTTCAACGCCGTTTTTTCCTTTTGTTTAAGCGGTTGAAACCTTACAGAAATCACAATAAATTACACATTTCTCTTGTAAATTTATTGTCACACTGCATGGCAAGTTTCGCTACATAAATTGCTTTGGACACATACCATATGATATGTTAGATAAATTCACTGTACGTAGTAAATGTTCTGTTACTAACATAATATAAAGCATGTCATTATGTACCAATTGACTGCGCATAACTGATGTTGAATTTCTACGTTTACAGAAGAATCAATGAAGAAAGGTTGGAAGGGTCGTCTGCCCATGATGAAAAGTTTGAAGAAACACACGGAAGACAGTAGCCTGAGTGTCCTGACGGAACAGGAAGTGGACACAGACAAAATGCAGTTTGGTGTCCATCTGGAGGATTGTTTCCCCTCTCCACACAACGAGGTGAGCCACAACAGCAAAATTTGATTGAATATTTAATAGATACACATTGTTTCCTGTTATGTCATTCTTGGCTCTTTATTCAGTGTAATATTCAGTTTACAAAAACTCTTCACGCAATAAATGTTTTTTACTTGACCATTGCATTGAACATTTAATGTGGGTGAGAGCTGCAAACAATCTTTTAAAGATCTGCGCCATAATCAGTTTAACAAGATTTATTTAAGAAATAATTGAGAGAAGTGATTCAGTCAACATAGTGTATCTTGCGCTATCATTGTCAAGTAGATAACTCTTATGTTAGGCACTATAGTGTAATATCATTGTCATAGCTCAAATGATAGCTGCTGTTGTCTATTATTATGAATTTTTTTTTTCCTTGTTTTTCAGTACGTCCCTCTTATTGTTGAACTATGTACCAGGATTGTGGAAGCCAGGGGATTGGAAGTCGTGGGAGTCTACAGGGTGCCGGGCAACTCTGCCGCAGTGAACGCCCTGACTGAAGAGTTCAACCGAGGCATTGACAGCGTGAATATTGATAACGAGAAACTGTTGGATATTAATGTCATCAGCAGTCTTTTAAAGTCGTTCTTTAGGAAACTGCCAGAACCTTTGATTCCAGCGGGTAAGCAACTTATGTGTCATTGATGAATGTTAATTTCTCTTGCTTTATTTTCTTGCTGTTTGCTCTCAAGTAAATCTATATCTTTTTTTTTTCCCTTTTTTTTTTTTTTGTTATTATTTTTTTGCTTGTATATAACATGAATTGCACGAGGCAGATTAGAGTAGCTGTTTAAAATTTGATAGATGATTCAATTTTATCCCCACAGGTATGTATGACGCTTTCATTGAGGCCAACCGCTATCCAGATGAGGACAAGAGGAAACTGAAGATCAAACGCCTGCTCCATCTCCTTCCCTCACACAACAACGAAACTCTAAAACACATGGCAGAGCATTTGAATAAAGTGGCGTCTTACGGTAACATCAACAAGGTGAGTTGCGCATTTAATTTCATTGTTGTACTTAATTAATAAACAAAATAACTCTACAGCCGTTCACTTCCATTTTATATCAAGTGAGTGGGGAGAAAATAATTGTATTTCCTTTATTGAGATTTATAAATCTAATTGATTTTTTTTTTTCGGCTTTGAGTTAATTATTTCTCAGAATAATTTTACATATGATAAATTAGATTATGCGCCTCTACGTGAGATAACACAAAAATTGTAAAGGAAGTAAAAAAAAAAGTGAAATACTACACAGAAATTGCTCACAAAAGGGTATTATTAATGTTTTATGCTTGATACAAAATCCTATATTACATTTCATTTAACTACGTTCTACAGTCATTCAATAGAGAAATAAGCAAAAAAATAAATGTATCGAGACAATAAAAATCACAATGTGCTGACTTGGCATTGAACATTAAGAAAAGCATCCAATGAAAATGATGTAATAGTTAAATTATTAAAGCTATGAAGCAATATTAGAAGATTTATAACACCAGTATCTATTAAGTATTATTAGAAAATTTATAACGCTGGCATCAAATATCAAAGAGAAATGTGCTCAGCTAAAAATTATTACACCCCCCCCAAACTGAAATTTCAGATATAAAGACATGTAAATAAATTTATTTTTTGGTTCTTGCAATTGATTTTTTTCTTTTAAGGTAAATGTTTGAATTGATTTTAGCCTGAGTTATTAACAGTTTATTCGATTTTAACATAACGTTACATTTAAAATATCCACTATTTGTTAATGTTACTCAGAGCTAAAAGAACCATTTTTAAAAAAAAAAAGAGAATTCTAGTTTTCAACATACATCAATACAAAATAAACCCACATTTTTGAGTTGATAAAAATTTATTTTCCGTGGAACATTAAGGAATATTTTTTTAAAGCTTCTACATTTCCACATTTCTACATTTCCACATTTCTACATTTCCACATTTCTACATTTCCACATTTCTACATTTCCACATTTCTACATTTCCACATTTCTAATCCACAGATGGACGCCAAAAATTTGGCCATTATGTTTGGGCCAACACTTATTCGTAAGAAAGGAGACGACACAGTTTCACTAGTAACAGACATGTCAGACCAGTGTCGTATTGTGGAAAGTATCATTTTACATGTAAGTTTCTGCCCTTTACCTGAGTTTTTAATTTGACTTTTTTATGTGCTGCACATTTTAAAAATGTCCTCCATAAATTCTGCGACATTTATTTAGAGTATTTAAATTCAACAAACGACTGTGTGTGTTTTGACTGTTATGAAACAGTATTTAAATTCAACAAATGACTGTGTGGTTTGACTGTTATGAAACATAAGTTTATATGTTCCTCCTATTTCCAATAAAATAACATATCTTTAGATTTTTTTATGTAAAAAGATCAGGTCATTTTGACCTGGGCTGAATTAATCATTAAGTTTATGAGATGTTTGCACACTAGTAATGGAATCATATTGTCCATTTTTTTAGTTGTTAAGTCTCATGTCATTTTAGTAGTGTTTCATGAGAGATGTTTTGTCTTTGGAGTGATTTTTTTGAGAATACATTTATGTGTAATTGATGTGATGTATCTATGATGTATCTGTATATCTATGATGTATCTGTATATCTGTGATGTATCTGTGTCCACAGCATGAGTGGTTCTTCAGTGCCTGGGATCAAGACAACTACATCCCCATGGAAACAACAGTGGAAACTGTCAGTGTGGATGATAATCAATCTTTACTGAAAGATGACGATGGTCAGTACCTGCTTGTCATCTTTTTTTAAAAGTCCTTATAAAACTAGGATGTTTATTTCTTACTTCCAGTTCAAGGGACATTTTTTGTAGTGCCCAGTAAAAGCTACATGGGGCTGTACATTTTATTTCAAACCCCACCTGTAAGAGCATCTTTTGAAACCATCCTGACCAGTCCCCATCAAAGTCTGTTCCAACCCCTACCGCCCCTCCATCAAAGTCTGTCCCCACCTGTACAAACGTGTGCCAGCTAAAATAAACATAACCTCAGTACACCTTGTTCCAACTGGTTTAAAACACCGATTATAAATTATATTAAAAACAAAAGAAGCAACAAATTTATATTAATACGAAATGAATCAGAAAATCAATAATAAGCTTATGAACAGGCAATTAAATTTTTAAAAAATGAAACAAATTTATATATAGACAATTAAAGACAACTAAGACAACTAAAGACAACTAAGACAACTAAAGACAATTAAGACAACTAAAGACAACTAAAGACAACTAAGACAACTAAAGACAATTAAGACAACTAAAGACAACAATTAAGACAACTAAAGGCAATTAAGACAACTAAAGACAACAATTAAGACAACTAAAGACAATTAAGACAACTAAAGACAACTAAAGACAATTAAAGACAATTAAGACAACTAAAGACAACAATTAAGACAACTAAAGACAATTAAGACAACTAAAGACAACAATTAAGACAACTAAAGACTATTAAAGACAACAATTAAGACAACTTAAGACAACTAAAGACAATTAAGACAACTAAAGACAACAATTAAGACAACTAAAGACAATTAAGACAACTAAAGACAATTAAAGACAACAATTAAGACAACTAAAGACAATTAAGACAACTAAAGACAACAATTAAGACAACTTAAGACAACTAAAGACAATTAAGACAACTAAAGACAACAATTAAGACAACTAAAGACCAGTATACAAAATTTAATAATTGGGTGCATCCTGTAAAAATAAAAGGTTGTGATTGTCTTCAAGAACACAACCACCTGAAGTAAATTCTCCTAGTGCACCAGCAATAGACTTTTGTCAAGGGATGAGCCTTTTGTCACTGTTTCAAATGGCTCTAAAATTTCTGTCACACTCTTCATCAGTCCTTCGTCAGTGTTCTCTGAACTGACCCACAGTTAATTATTTAGTACAAATAATTCTACAACATTGGGTGAGACTGACTCGAGTATTGTCAAAACATGTTCCATCATCAAATTTTATATTGTCTTTTACCTCACCGACAACATTTTCAATGTGACACTAAATGAACGGTCATAAATGTTCGGCACACATCTCTACAGTCGTGTCAGTTAATGGGGCATTCACATGTGATGGTTCCTGCACATTGTCTTTACTGATTAAGAATCCACTTATAGATTTAACTTTTGTGTCCAGTGATTGGGCTCTAAGAAACTAGAAGTAGGTCTACAAACCAGTTACAAACCGTTGGTACCATTGCTAGACTTAAATGCTAAGAATATGGTGCACTGTGTACACATCACAAACCAGACATAAATGCTAAGAGTATGGTGCACTGTGTACACATCACAAACAGTACACTCAGTCCTCTGATACACACCAGTTTAAAATATTTCCCAATATCGTTTTTACCTTTATTCTCCAAAATATGTAAACGTTCTTTCATAATCTCAACAGGTTTCTTGATATACGCTTCACTTGGCATGCTTAACAATAAAGTTAAATTTGAATTTAAATCATCAGGCACAGTGATACAGCATTAATTCAAACACGTTTATCAATTCTTATCGCTCTGGCTACTAACCAAATCATAAGCTTCCCTCTTGTAATAATGTCAGCAATAAACTATTATCTCTGTGAGACAGCAATAATCCTTATATAACTCAGAATATTTTCACACTACACTTGTTCTAGGAATGACTCTTGAGAAGGATTAACACTTCAAATTTCACCTCACCTCGGTTTACTAATAGGTATTTAATATTAATTAGCAAGCAATTCAGTTCACAATTCAGACAGGACCGATGGATGGAGTATTGACAAGAACTAATTGTAAATAAACGGCCAATGAAGTGTTTCACTCTAAAACTAGTGAAGGGCCCGATTAAACAATCTGGTGCGCTGTGGTTAAGAGCCATAGTGTGGGTTAGAGCCATAGTGTGGGTTAGAGCCATAGTGTGGGTTAGAGCCATAGTGTGGGTTAGGCTAGTCTGATCTCATATAGTGTAGGATTAGTCTGAGTGTTCCAATGAGCTAGTCTGGTCTCATATAGTGTAGGATTAGTCTGGTCTCATATAGTGTAGGATTAGTCTGGTATCATATGATGTAGGATTAGTCTGTGTTTTCCAATGAGCTAATCTGGTATCGTATGATGTAGGATTAGTCTGTGTGTTCCAATAAGCAATTTGGCGATCCTTGGGCTTACTCAATTAAAAAAAATTAAAAGCATATTTATTTTACTTTTATAGCATTCATGGAAACAATTCATTGAAATGGGATAAACTGATACTCTTCAAAAGTATCAAGTAAAACAGAATTTTTTATCATCTTTTTCTTCAAAGGTTACCATTTAGTAAATGTTACATGTACCGGTATTTACATTTTTTGTTCTGAATTCCATTTTTTTTTTCTTTTTCACAGAGGAGGCAGATTCAGCAATAAGTGCTAAACAGATTATTTCCTCCATTGTGGGAGCAGCCAGCAGGAAACTGCGCAATCAGCAGCAGACTAGAAGTAATGACTCACTGGACATGGCAGACAGCTGCAGCATTGCTACCACCAGCTCTGCAGCTTACACTTTGGATGACACGCTCCATACATCCTCTCTGGCTAAATCCCTTTCTTCCATCGCCTCCTCACGCAGTGCCTCCGAAGAGTATCTGGACCGCAAGTCGTCCACCAGATGCCCAGATGCAAGGACAGCTGCACCTATTGCAAACTCAGAACCAGATTTCATGGAGTTTGAGTTTGCAGACGCTGCCAGTCCAACTTTGTCCAGTTTCTCAAGACATTTTTCGGATGATTCCCTAGCAGATAAAAATGATGAGCTGGAAATTTCTCATGGCCTTCCTAGCAGCCTAAGCAGAGAGGCTATTCACAAAACCTTGAAGAGGATCGGCAACGATGTCAGCACCCTGCTGCAGACGTTTGAGCAGAAACACATGAAGGACAGGGAGAGGCGGAGATGGGAACAGGAGATGATTGAACGCGAGCACCTCAGAACTCAGCTGGAACTGGAGCTTGAAGAGAACCATAGCGTTGAAGATTGGTTAGCCTGGAAAGGTTCTGTCCCTGCTTCTCGCATGCCTGATCTCGTGTCCAGCTCTTACCTGGGGCCGACTTATCCCTACGAAGACAGCAGATATAAACAAAGCAGCGAAGGCAGAGAAAGAGTGGAAGTGAAAAAAAGCACACTGCAACCACAGAGTCTGCTGCCGCAGCAGAACCAGATTACTCGGGTCGGCTCGCATGAAGACATTTTATCTCAGACAAAAATTCAAAAGTACGACTCGGGTCACACTGTGAACCTGCGAGGTCAGGTCCAGCGCAGGCCTCAAGAAAACCTGCAGAAACACCTGCAGCCCATGGCTGGTATTGACAGGGTCTCTCAGCGGTCGTCCACTCTGAGAAACAGTTTGACCAGGCGTCATGGCTCATTAGACTCCCTGATCGACATGATTGAAAAGCAAGATAAAAGAGCATCATGGGCTTCCTCAGACTCTGAAGACGGTTCTGACCTGCTGACCAGCATTACCACCACGTTTGACCAGAAGCTTCAGATTTTACTCAACCCAAAGTATAAACTAACTGGACGTAAGGCTGACCCCATGAGTGACCTTCCTAAAGATTCTTCCCTCAAAGCCATTGAGCCTTCCAAGCCTAGAAACTCCAGCACTAGTTACTCATTTCTAGACTCTGCAGATAAATCTTTTCGTGACCCCAGTCTCCACCGCTCTGCCAAATCCGACCCCAAAATTGGAATAGCATCACGATTTGAAAGGAGCGATTCCAGCCGAGTTGTCTCACCAGTTCCATCAGTACTTTCGGAGACATCAAATCTGACGCAGCAGAGGAAAACTACTCAGTTGCCTGACTTTAGGTCATTTCTAACCAAATCTCATCTTTTTGAATCACAGGCTCCAGTTGTTCTCACTCAGCCTAAAAAGCTAAACACGAGTCCGAGGGCCACTGCAGTAAAAAAAGTTGATTTGAAAGCTGGGTCGAAGCCTGAGAATACATCCGGTGTGACACAGCAGGACGAAACGAATTTTCCGACAGGCAAAGGTTCAACCCACCAGGACCATCAGGCCAACAAAGAAAATAGGACAGGTCGCAGGCGGCGGCGTCACACTGTGGGTGGTGTAGAAGATTTCGACCACATGCTGGCACTGTCCAGAGTTCTGGCAGACGACCAGATCAGCCACCAGAGGTTGTCAGCCTGGGAACAGCTGCGGCCGGCCATAAAAGAGGTCACACATCAGGAGGACAGGAGCATGCAGGCCTGGATACACAAAGAGCGAATTCGGGGGAGCACTCCCGACCTGTCTAGCAGTGACATTTGCAAATAATATTTTCCTTTGACTCCTCGTCTCAAATCAAAATATTTTGAGTCTTAAAGTGTGCTTCCACGTTTTTCAGCAGCTTCCAGTTTTTTACTTTTCTTTATATTCACATTTACAGCTATCCTGTCGCATAAAAATCCTGAATAGTCTTGTGTAGTTAAAGCTAAACAGATGTCTTGGCCAGTGAATAAATAGCCTACAGATTCAGACATGTCGACACAGTTTAACAGATGCTGTGACCAGTGGATAAATAGCCTGCAGATTCAGACATGTTGACACAGTTAAACAGATGTCTTGACCAGTGGATAAATAGCCTACAGATTCAGACATGTGGACACAGTTAAACAGATGTCTTGACCAGTGGATAAATAGCCTAGACAATCAGACATGTCGACACAGTTAAACAGATGCTGTGACCAGTGGATAAATAGCCTAGACTATCAGACACACACTTGTTTTCCCCTCACCCTCCACCAGTGCTGTGCTAATGCTAGTCTTGCCTTGAGAATATGTTCTTCACGACTCACAAAAAACTTGAACTGCTTTTTAATTCATTTGAGGTGCATTTTATTTTTTTTTTGCCAAACTCATAAAACAAAACAACAAAAATAATGTATTTGATATAACAAAACAACAAAAATAATGTATTTGATATAACAAAACAACAAAAATAATGTATTTGTTGACGTTGTGCATGTTGATTGAATTATTAACATAACTTTTGTATTTTTTTTTTTTGTCTTTGATGTACATGTTTATTATTGTTTGCTTTGAACTGTGGAGTTTAATTTGTGTCATTTATATGGTGACATGGTCACTGTTAACTATGGTTGTTCTCATGACAGTCCAGTGTTTGGCTGGTCATATTTATTAAAACCGTGAATTCTGTTGGCCCCCCTGCCATCAGTCAGGGACGTCATCTTTTATTTGATGCTACGATCAAATGGAAATTGATCTCCGTTGGTGAGGATTATCGTACGTCTGATTTGGATTATTGTACGTATAGCTGATTTCTTCTGTATATTGTATAGCTGATTTCTTTGGTCTATTGTATAGCTGATTTTTATTGTCTATTGTACAGCTAATTAAACTATTTTGTAGATATAAATATGTATTTTTTTCTTTTTTCTCTGACTGCATTTCATATATTTTGTAAAAAAAAACTTTGTTTCTCTTACTGTGTTTGAAGCTTCTATGGCCTACTAGAGATTGTTCATATTGACTTAAGATTACAGACAATTTAATTAATAATAAAAAAGCATGAAATTTATAATATAAAAAAACGTTTCCCTTCAGTGATTGTTAAAACTGTTTGTTAATTGACTAGTATATTTGTGTGTGTTAAAACTGTTGGTTAATTGACTAGTATATTTGTGTGTGTGTGTTAAAACTGTTGGTTAATTGACTAGTATATTTGTGTGTGTTAATACTGTTGGTTAATTGACTAGTATATTTGTGTGTGTTAAAACTGTTTGTTAATTGACTAGTATATTTGTGTGTGTTAAAACTGTTGGTTAATTGACTAGTATATTTGTGTGTGTGTGTTAAAACTGTTGGTTAATTGACTAGTATATGTGTGTGTGTTAATACTGTTGGTTAATTGACTAGTATATTTGTGTGTGTTAAAACTGTTGGTTAATTGACTAGTATATTTGTGTGTGTGTGTTAAAACTGTTGGTTAATTGACTAGTATATTTGTGTGTGTTAATACTGTTGGTTAATTGACTAGTATATTTGTGTGTGTTAAAACTGTTTGTTAATTGACTAGTATATTTGTGTGTGTTAAAACTGTTGGTTAATTGACTAGTATATTTGTGTGTGTGTGTGTTAAAACTGTTGGTTAATTGACTAGTATATTTGTGTGTGTTAAAACTGTTGGTTAATTGACTAGTATATTTGTGTGTGTTAAAACTGTTGGTTAATTGACTAGTATATTTGTGTGTGTGTGTGTTAAAACTGTTGGTTAATTGACTAGTATATTTGTGTGTGTTTAAACTGTTTGTTAATTGACTAGTATATTTGTGTGTGTTAAAACTGTTGGTTAATTGACTAGTATATTTGTGTGTGTGTGTGTTAAAACTGTTGGTTAATTGACTAGTATATTTGTGTGTGTTTAAACTGTTTGTTAATTGACTAGTATATTTGTGTGTGTTAAAACTGTTTGTTAATTGACTAGTATATTTGTGTGTGTTAATACAAGTAGTCTGCACATATCAAAAGTCACCATTAGCAAAATAAAACTCTCAATGAATTATTTCCGTGGAACAGATTCGTGAATCAATTGTTGGCGTCTGCTCCCATTCAATCATTTTGGTTTTACTATTTCTAATGACTTATAATTACTCACTACTTACTGTTAAACTAACTACGGTATGTGTACGTCTTACTCTATAATGTACGTCTTACTCTATGGTGTACCTCTTACTCTATGGTGTGCGTCTTACTCTATGGTGTACGTCTTACTCTAAGATGTACTTACAGAGCACGAACAAATAGGGGTTGTTGGAGTGGAGGATTCTTAGAGGGCAGAACAGTAAACTTTATATTACATAGATATTGTACCTGACATTGATAGCTGTGAGTTGAGTGTGTCCCTAACGCTCATTATTTACGCAACACTGGCACTGTAGTAGACATTGGTGGGGGGGGGCAGCCCCGAGGTGGAGGGACAGCCCCCCCCCCGGGTTGATTGCCATGGAGGCCTAAGGTAGGAGAAACGGCTTATCAGTAGCTGATTTCTTATGCTGCAAAATTTATTTGGGGAAGGGGGGGGGGGCTTGAGTGGCCTCCGTTGGTCATTGGGGGAGGGGGCCCAGATTTGCTAACAGGGGGCCCTGAAGTTTCATCTGCTTCATTCTTTAATGTGACTTTTTCCTTAATGTGCTGCACACCGCTTTGATTTGAAGTTAAACAAAGTTTCACTCCTTTTAACTTGAAGGATGTTACTTTTTAATAATGTGAAACAAAGTCTGGGGATGATTTGAAATGACCACACCCAGGTTAATACACCCAGGGCAGACCTTTGGGTGGGCAGAGAAAGGTAGGAGTCACAGGCATTACATTGCAGCGGGCTCAGGAGTCGCTAATTGGGCCCAAGAAGTCCGGCGCGGCCCAACGTTTCATAAATGTCTTTTACATTATATCTTTTTGTTACATTAGGGCACTTACATAATGATCTTTGATAAAAAGGTGATAATGAATGAGTGTGAATGTAACATAAGAATGATGGTAATAAATGATGGTAAGTAATAAATGATGGTAAGTAATAAATGATGGTAAGTAATAAATGATGGTAAGTAATAAATGATGGTATATCGACATTCAATATAGAGCGGTTCATACGTCTGAGGGAGGCCCAAGGCTAAGGTAGCAAAAGGGGGCCCTGCTGTGACACCCGCTCTTACACCCCCCTCCCAGTCATGTTACCCCGTGACCCCCTGACAAATGTGACGTATATAGCAGAGTATGTTGGCATGTCTCCTCTCAACCAGTATACACTGCATGGAATCGCAACCAGAGGTCAGTAATTGTGAACTTTAAACTTTAAGTTATCTTTGGTTGCCCCCCCCCAAATAAAGGCCCAACTGGGTGGGCCCTTGGAAGTATTGGGGGCCCCAGACGGCTGTCTAATCTGTCTATCCATACAAACTAATCTGAAAAATGTGTATGTAGATTTGTGTTAATAAGTACACACGGCAGGGGGGGGGGAGTGCTAGGCGAACAAAACATTTCAAGTAGGAAACCCACTTGGACACATCAACAGCATGGGACACACCAACAGCCTGGTACACATCAACAGCCTGGTACACATCAACAGCCTGGGACACACCAACAGCATGGGACACATCAACAGCCTGGGACACACCAACAGCCTGGGACACACCAACAGCCTGGTACACATCAACAGCATGGGACACATCAACAGCCTGGGACACACCAACAGCCTGGTACACATCAACAGCATGGGACACATCAACAGCCTGGGACACATCAACAGCCTGGGACACGCCAACAGCCTGGGACACACCAACAGCCTGGGACACACCAACAGCCTGGGACACATCAACAGCCTGGGACACACCAACAGCCTGGGACACACCAACAGCCTGGGACACACCAACAGCCTGGTACACATCAACAGCCTGGTACACATCAACAGCCTGGGACACACCAACAGCCTGGTACACATCAACAGCATGGGACACATCAACAGCCTGGTACACATCAACAGCATGGGACACACCAACAGCCTGGTACACACCAACAGCATGGGACACACCAACAGCCTGGTACACATCAACAGCCTGGGACACACCAACAGCATGGGACACACCAACAGCCTAGTACACAACATTTCAAGTGACCAAATGTTAATCGTCAAGCTGAATTCACCATTTTTTTTTCTACCGCCACAATGTTATTTAGCAAATTGAAATCATGTTGGCAAATATCGTTGTTCTCTGGTGCACATGTTATGTCTAGCCTGAATACCCTACACATCAAATATACATGGTTCTCTGAACATCGAGACACAGCGGGTGAGTCTGCACATCTACAGTCACGTGACGAGCCCCATGAAACAGAACAACGGAAACGCACCAGTGAGCTAGGGGGGAGGTAATCAGAACTCACATCTTACCTAGTCGTGGTATATCTTGACCTTTTTTAACCTCTCACCAGCCCCTTACATTTATGTTCTGTGTTGTAGTCTACACCAGGGGTTCCTAGCTTATGTGCCACGATCCCCCCCGCCCCTCATCCACACACACATTCCCCTTTCCAACCCAGTGTTATCAAAACATTTTCATCGGGTTCGAAATTGAAATCTTGCCGGCGTGAACATTTTGAAAACAAAGACAAGGGACGATTAATAAATAGTCTTCAGTTTAATGAATATTATAACTGCCATCACATATATATATCTATGGCATATGATTCCAAGAAAAAGAGATTTTTACAGCGATCTCTTATTTCCTATCATGGAACTCGCATTTTTCTTCTATGGCGCGAAATTTTTATGTTTCCTGCGCCCATTCTTGTATAAAGACTACAAGTGACCCAGTTTTCACAGCTAAATGTCAACAATCTGTGGCTCACTGCATCTCCCCACCTCCTACCCCACCCTCTCTTAGCTTATTAGCTAGCTATTTATGTTTTTACTTACACACGGTCTCAAGTGCAGAAGTTGTTACTAAACAAAGGGAAATAACAACTCACTACAGTCACTGCGAAATCCGCGAAGTAAGTACGTTAATTTATTTGTCTTGATAATAAAAAGATGCATTTCTATTTAATATGGCGATATGGGTTTGTATCGTCTATATATCTATGGTTTGTATTATTGAATACAGCATATTGAGAAAATTGCGGAAAACGAAAAACCCAATTAGGCATGATTTTTAAGTTTTTTTTTTATATTTATACTTCAGATATAGTATCCATAAACCCGTTTAAATCTCGTAGCAACAACGAAATATTTTGCAAACAATAGTTTTTATAAATAAAAAAAATTAACACAAACTGAGTGATGTCTGTTTATATCAAAGTTTAATTCCATTTATCATTTTGAAATTTAAATAGTGCGTTTTACTATAACAGTTTGAAATTTAAATAGTGTGTTTTACTATAACAGTTTGAAAGATTTTGAAAAATCTGGTCCTAAGTTTTATCCTTTGTTCCGTATTGTGAACTCCTATTAGAATAATTTAGAGTGTGCTATTGGTTAATGAAGTAGCATCACAGATTAGATAATATCTAATATGTGAACAGAATTAAAACTGGTAATTGAAATCTCAGGAGTGCTGATGTGTAGCAGCTTTTATTTTTTACTGGGGGGGGGGGGGGGAGAATAACTGGTTTATACCTGAATAGTTGATGCTGCAACGTCAGAACCAAAATTTTATTAAATGAATGTATTGATATATTAAATGAATGTATTGGTATATTAAATAAAATAAGGATTGTGAAATTGTCTTGGCCGGAGACAGTGGCGTAGCGGGGGGGGGGGAGGGGGCGCTACTCACTAAGGGGCGCCAAATAGTATATTTTACATATAATATTGCATGTCTATGGTTTTCGATTGGGGTGGGTGTGTTCTAAAAGGTATTGTGCCCCGGGCACGAGTTAACCTCGCTACGTCATTGTCATGAGATGACCAGACAAAGCCCAATCAGAGCTACATTTCTGTTTTTATTTTTTTTTTTTAATATTTGCCGATTTAACAAAGTTTAGCCATGAAATGTAATTAAATTATAAACAACGACATGTCCACTGTAGGCAGCACTAAACTCTCTACTGAAGTAAAAGTCACAGATGTACAAGGCGATTCATTAAAAGTACACATGTCAATCTACAAATAATAAAGCTTCAGTAGAGGTGTTACGCATACCACCTGGGCCCCAGACTGGGGAATTATTTTAAGGGGGAGCCCCCCCCCAGGGCCCTCATCCCAAGCTGTTAGCGACAGGAGACATTGAATGTCTCGGGAATCATCTATTGTAGTGTCTTTTGTTTTTCCCTGGATGGTGTTTCTTAAAATTCCACCATTAGAAAAAAAAAATATTACAGAAAGACAACCAGCTTTGGGAGATGGATGAAAGAGTTGCACGTTTGTTCCCCTTTCTTGGATTTTTATCAAAGATTGAATTTTCTTATTTAGTATTATTTAATCTTTTTGTGATTTCCCCAAATTATCAGTTTTCAGTTGAATATATAATTGGTTATAAATATTTACAGACATGAGAGAGAAAGAAAGAGAGATAGAAAGTTCGTGGGAGAAAGAAAGGAAGAGCGAGAAAAAGAGAGAGACCGAGTAAGAAAGAAAGGAAGAGCGAGAAAGAGAGAGAGACAGACAGACAGACAGACAGAGAGAGAGACAAAGAGAGATAGAGAGACCGAGTAAGAAAGAAAGGAAGAGCGAGAAAAAGAGAGATACCGAGTAAGAAAGAAAGGAAGAGCGAGAAAGAGAGAGAGAGACAGACAGACAGAGACAAAGAGAGATAGAGAGACCGGGGGAGAAAGAAAGGAAGAGCGAGAAAGTGAGAGAGAGAGACAGACAGAGACAAAGAGAGATAGAGAGACCGGGGGAGATAGAAAGGAAGAATGAGAGAGAGAGGCCTATACTTTATTATTTTCATATTTTAAAGTTTTATTCAAATTTACCTGACAATACTTATTATTATTACCTGTCAGGAATTTTTTTTAATGAATCAAGCGAGTCACGGACAATTGTGAAGTAATTTAAAACTCTTTCACTTTTGGTTTCGGTTTCATTCATCGATTTTTTTTTACATTATGTAGAATGTTTTATATGCTTGAGCTGTCTCAATTCACGAATCGCTGCCGATTTACCTCCCTGAGATAACTCCCTTCACAACAATAGAAATACCTTTTTCATATTCATTCCTATTGTGATTGATTATTCAAAGTAGGTTAATATATTTCTTTAGATGAATTGTGTGTATTCTGTGATCTAAAGCAGGACATGAACTCTGTATGAAGTATTAGGATTTAAATAACAACTTTATGTGACATATCAGGATTGAAAAATCAACTCTACTCATTAGAAGTAATTAGTCTATAAAACAAAACACAATGACCATGTGAATAGCCATACAAAAGATGGTGAATTAAAAACTAAAATTGTATAACAAACATACGAGCCTAGGACACGGAATTTTTTTGTTCAAAATAAGAAATTCCAAGAAACTTGAGTTTCGGTATTTAACTTTTAAATATACACGTCATAGTGACAGTTCTCCCTCCCTTCCATTTGGCCCTTTTATATTTTTTGTTAAGTTGGGAGTAAAAGTACTATTCCTTTCTTTAACTTCGCACATTGCACGAAGAGTGTCTTGTTCAGTTGATTTGTGAAGTTGGAAGATATCTCGTAGTTGGCAGTGGCTTATGTGATAAACTAGAACTCTTTGTCGCTTTAAAGGTAGGAATAAAAATTCATCTTATGACGTTATAGACTACTGTTGTTTGTTTTTGATGTTTGTTTTTGTCAGCCAACGAGTTCATAGGTCATAGGTCATTTTTTACTAGAATGAAAAACCGAAGAATTGATGAACGGATGATTGGGTGGATGAAAGAGTGCAGAAAGGCAACGTGGGGGCGCTGTTTGGCTCACTCGTGGAAATAGTATTAAATCAAAATTTGAGGTTCGGGGCGACATTTGTAATTAGTTAGACGCTAATAAGTGAATGAATATATTGATGGGTCATTTTTTACTAGAATGAAAAACCGAAGAATTGATGAACGGATGATTGGGTGGATGAAAGAGTGCAGAAAGGCAACGTGGGGGCGCTGTTTGGCTCACTCGTGGTTGTATTAAATCAAAATTTGAGGTTTGGGGCGACATTTGTAATTAGTTAGACGCTAATAAGTGAATGAATATATTGATGGGAAAATGTATAGGACGTTGAATGGGTCAATATATGTGTGTTTGTGTGTGACAATGTGTGTGTGTGTGTGTGTGTGTGACTGTATGGGGGATTGTGCATGTGTGATTGTGTGTGATTGAGTGTGATTGAGTGTGTGTGAGAGAGAGCATGTGTGAGTGAGTGTATGTGAGTGTGTGAGAGAGAGCATGTGTGAGTGAGTGTATATGAGTGTGTGAGAGAGAGCATGTGTGAGTGAGTGTATGTGAGTGTGTGAGAGAGAGCATGTGTGAGTGAGTGTATGTGAGTGTGTGAGAGAGAGCATGTGTGAGTGAGTGTATGTGAGTGTGTGAGAGAGAGCATGTGTGAGTGAGTGTATGTGAGTGTGTGAGAGAGAGCATGTGTGAGTGAGTGTATGTGAGTGTGTGAGAGAGAGCATGTGTGAGTGAGTGTATGTGAGTGTGTGAGAGAGAGCATGTGTGAGTGAGTGTATGTGAGAGTGTGAGAGAGAGAGAGAGTATATGTAGGTGTGAGAGATAGAGAGCTACCAGTTTTAGTTGTTTACTTGTCACGGTCCAATATATCGCAGTAGAAAAACCTGGACAATTGATACAAGTCTTTTTAAAGAGAAATAATAAGGGGAAATGATCTAAGGTACTGAACATTAAACAATAAAAGTTTCTAAAGATAATTCTATGTACTTAATTTTATGTTAGTAAAACTGCAACCTTACAATTTCGCGACTGAATAATTTAAAACTATGTGCACTACTCTATATATCAGCTCGGTTGCCGTAAAGAAAAAATCACCAAGGTTTGTTTTAATATTTCATTTAAAATGTTCACAAACAGAGCTTGGTTTATATATTGTTATATTGAAAATGAAACTAAAATATTATCGCCAATACCAAAATTTCGTTTTCCTGGCATTTTATCTATAGGTGTCAAACAGTGCAGAGAGAGAGAGATAGCTTATTAGTCGAATCAATAATTATCGATTATCGATTAGTTAAGAAATTGGCAGGCATGAAGGCAATTTAAGTCTAGATACATATTTAACTTCAGTGGATTCATTTATGTCGGACAAACTTAAAAAAAAATTCAGTCAAGGGAATGGTTTCTTAACGCACAAAGACGTAACTAGAGAGGGTCGTAGGAGTGGTCACAAAGACGTAACTAGAGAGGGTCGTAGGAGTGGTCACAAAGACGTAACTAGAGAGGAGCGTAGGAGCGGCCGCCCGGGGAGGCACTTACTTTGCCAACAGCAAGGGTCAGCATTTTTTTACCAATTTAGTAATTGTTAATGGGAATTTCCCGCTTCCGGTTGCCATTATCGTTTGTTAGGCTACAGTATTAGTTAGGCTACAGTATTAGTTAGGCTACAGTATTTGTTAGGCTACAGTATTTGTTAGGCTACAGTATTAGTTAGGCTACAGTATTTGTTAGGCTACAGTATTTGTTAGGATACAGTATTTGTTAGGATACAGTATTAGTTAGGCTACAGTATTGGTTAGGCTACAGTATTAGTTAGGCTACAGTATTAGTTAGGCTACAGTATTAGTTAGGCTACAGTATTTGTTAGGCTACAGTATTAGTTAGGCTACAGTATTAGTTAGGCTACAATATTAGTTAGGCTACAGTATTAGTTAGGCTACAGTATTAGTTAGGCTACAGTATTAGTTAGGCTACAGTATTAGTTAGGCTACAGTATTTGTTAGGCTACAGTATTAGTTAGGCTACAGTATTTGTTAGGCTACAGTATTAGTTAGGCTACAGTATTAGTTAGGCTACAGTATTTGTTAGGCTACAGTATTAGTCTACCGTCAACCACCAGGGATGTATTCTAGGCGGTAATCAACATAATGGCCCCCCCGCGGCCTTACGTGGACTTGATTAATTAGCGAATACGTGACAAGATGGGGCCCAAAAGTATATAGACTGGACGGGCCAGTTGACAAGAGGGGGCCCAATAGTATGTTAAACTATTTTTTACACGTCAATCTAGCGAGAGATTGTGGTCTGGACCACAGCCCAATGGTATCCCAGTGGCCCACAAATCTGCTAGGACGGGCCTGGTCTTCCACTGACCAGACCTATGTAATATGTATGTAATAACTGCATGTTAAAATGGTCTTCCACTGACCAGACCTATGTAATATGTATGTAATTACTGCATGATAAAATGGTCTTCCACTGACCAGACCTCTGTAATATGTCTGTAATTACTGCATGATAAAATGGTCTTCCACTGACCAGACCTCTGTAATATGTCTGTAATTACTGCATGATAAAATGGTCTTCCACTGACCAGACCTCTGTAATATGTCTGTAATTACTGCATGATAAAATGGTCTTCCACTGACCAGACCTCTGTAATATGTCTGTAATTACTGCATGATAAAATGGTCTTCCACTGACCAGACCTCTGTAATATGTCTGTAATTACTGCATGATAAAATGGTCTTCCACTGACCAGACCTCTGTAATATGTCTGTAATTACTGCATGATAAAATAGTCTTCCACTGACCAGACCTCTGTAATATGTCTGTAATTACTGCATGATAAAATGGCCTTCCACTGACCAGACCTATGTAATATGTATGTAATTAATGCATGTTAAAATGTTTTGGTCTTCCGCGCAGAGTCCTTGTTTCTATATAAACATCCTCTTCCACAACCAATCAAAATTCATGTTTCATGTTCCGACCCTGATTTGTAAGCAACGTCATCGTTCAATGAGACTCGAACTCCAGACATCTGGTCTGACAGTCACGCTCTACTTGTACCGCGATAATATTTTGCAAGATTTGGAATGGGGTGGGGGAGGGGAGGGGGTGAAGTAATGGAATGAAAGAAAAGTCTGGTGGCTCATTGTGAGCCGTTTTAAACTCGTCGAAGAGCCACATCCGGCTCTCATAGCATCACGAGCTAGTTCGTGGTTGGCTATTGTCGTTAATGTACGCACGCGTAGGTCACGTGACCATGATTGTATTTGTCTATGAATGCTTGCCACGTATTATGTTCGTTAATATGTAAGTACATATGCTTCTATGCACGTACATTGAATCAGCCAGATAAATGAATGTCCAATCTCTGTTTCTGAAAGCCAAATTAGTGAGAATTCAGTCAGTGGTATTTATACCGCTAATTACAGCGATTGACCTCTGACCTTGTGTGCCTTGTTAATTACGTCATTTGACATTTATTACGTTTCTTCTGGACCGTATCGTATTACACACAATACATATCAAGTTATATTTGTCATCACAGTACACTAAGGTGGCAGCTGCTTTGTCGGAATTGAAAAACGACAATATTACAGTTTGACCTTGACCTTTTAAGTAGTGCACCATGCCATGGAACTCATCCCCAGATAAGTGATTCCAAGAACTGGACTCTTGATGTTTTTACAGATAGAGAGCGAAAATAATATATATATGTATAATAGCGATTAGGATTCTGCGTTAAATCGAAAGTAAAGAATTAATACAACAGTATTCCAGTTTAAAATACAATCATGAAAAAATCGGATCTGCCCGAAACCAAAATAAATAACCTAGCCCATAGATACATAGACTAGATCGCTTATGCTTGTTTAATAGAGACCGAAAACGTGTTAAATTTACGGACCCTAACTTTATAAAGAGAAGAGTACAATTCTGTAGAGTTCTTTATTTTTTTTACCCAAAAAGATTTTCTTCCTTTTAATTAAAAAAAATCCCCATTCATGCTAGAGGTTGGCGCTTTTAAAATCTACTGATGTGTCTGAGGGCATTTTATTCAATGTTAATTGAAAAAGAAAATTTTGAAAATTTTTCAAGGCAAACAATGCAAAATGTCTTCTGCTACTAATTTCGGTTACTAAAGATTTCTATGCGTACTACGTCATCATAGTTGCAAATAATTTGTAAAAATATATAGGTTATACTCATTGTATTCGAGCACCGACCATATAACACGTTTACACAGCCCGTGAGCGATCTAGTCTTATATATCTATGACCTAGCCTACCGATCAAGCCTAAGAGGATATAACCCTATGCAAAGATTTTGCATGATACAGCCAGTACATTGAAATAGAAAGCCGTGAACCACAAGTTGGTGGTGGTACACACTTTGATAACAACTGATGTAATAAATTAAAAACATTAAATTTTCATTTTATGTAAGTGTCATTCAAGTGGCACAGAGACTAAAGTGCTAAAAATAACTTCCTTTTGAAAATAATTTGTTCTATATTGTGTGTAAACTATCAACTTTTTACACCAAGTGTTCTACCATAGCTCACAAAAACTATCAACTACAAAAAAAAAATAATTTAGATTTAGGCGTAGAACGTATGTATTACTCAATACATGCATTTAGGCGTAGAACGTATGTATTACTTAATACATGCATTTAGGCGTAGAACGTATGTATTACTCAATACATGCATTTAGGCGTAGAACGTATGTATTACTTAATACATGCATTTAGGCGTAGAATGTATGTATTACTAAATATATGCATTTAGGCGTAGAACGTATGTATTACTTAATACATGCATTTATTTTTTTCGCACGATTTCATCTTTACATGTCATAGTGACATTCGACTGCTTCCCATGATGCTTGTCTGGTCGCCATGACCTTCATTGTTTTATTGAGAGATGTTTTGGGCGTGGTCGAGATTTCATTGCTGACCTCTCCAGCTTACACACAATACATATCAAGTTATATTTGTCATCACAGTACACTAAGGTGGCAGCTGCTTTGTGGGAATTGAAAAACGACAATATTACAGTTTGACCTTGACCTTTTAAGTAGTGCACCATGCCATGGAACTCATCCCCAGCATGTGTGAGTGAGTGTATGTGAGTGTGTGAGAGAGAGCATGTGTGAGTGAGTGTATGTGAGCCTAAGAGGATATAACCCTATGCAAAGATTTTGCATGATACAGCCAGTACATTGAAATAGAAAGCCGTGAACCACAAGTTGGTGGTGGTACACACTTTGATAACAACTGATGTAATAAATTAAAAACATTACATTTTCATTTTATGTAAGTGTCATTCAAGTGGCACAGAGACTAAAGTGCTAAAAATAACTTCCTTATGAAAATAATTTGTTCTATATTGTGTGTAAACTATCAACTTTTTACACCAAGTGTTCTACCATAGCTCACAAAAACTATCAACTACAAAAAAAAAATAATTTAGATTTAGGCGTAGAACGTATGTATTACTCAATACATGCATTTAGGCGTAGAACGTATGTATTACTTAATACATGCATTTAGGCGTAGAACGTATGTATTACTCAATACATGCATTTAGGCGTAGAACGTATGTATTACTTAATACATGCATTTAGGCGTAGAATGTATGTATTACTAAATATATGCATTTAGGCGTAGAACGTATGTATTACTTAATACATGCATTTATTTTTTTCGCACGATTTCATCTTTACATGTCATAGTGACATTCGACTGCTTCCCATGATGCTTGTCTGGTCGCCATGACCTTCATTGTTTTATTGAGAGATGTTTTGGGCGTGGTCGAGATTTCATTGCTGACCTCTCCAGCTTCTCTAGACTGTCTGACCTCTATGACCCCCATGTTTATGTTTGTGGTTTTTTTTTCCCTTTTTGTGTTTACATTTTTTTAATCTTCACATCACAGATGTTTTATGTTTATTGTATTCCACACAGCCACACAGCCACACAGTCACACACTGAGGGGCAATGACGACAAGGACCAGCCACAGTGACCACGCGGCCACTGACAATGAAATGAAACCGTTGAACCATGAACCAGACGGCGTGGTTATAGACACAGGTACATAGTTTGTCCAGCTGGTAGATATTTACTTGGGTAGTATTGGTGAAATAAAATATTTATTTGGGTAGTATTTGTGAAATAAAATATTTACTTGAGTAGTATTGGTGAAATGAGATATGTACTTGAGTAGTATTGGTGAAATGAGATATTTACTTGGGTAGTATTGGTGAAATGAGATATTTACTTGGGTAGTATTGGTGAAATGAGATATTTACTTGAGTAGAATTGGTGAAATGAGATATTTACTTGGGTAGTATTGGTGAAATGAGATATTTACTTGAGTAGTATTGGTGAAATGAGATATTTACTTGGGTAGTATTGGTGAAATGAGATATTTACTTGAGTAGTATTGGTGAAATGAGATATTTACTTGGGTAGTATTGGTGAAATGAGATATTTACTTGAGTAGTATTAGTGAAATGAGATATTTACTTGGGTAGTATTGGTGAAATGAGATATTTACTTGGGTGGTATTGGTGAAATGAGATATTTACTTGAGTAGTATTGGTGAAATGAGATATTTACTTGGGTAGTATTGGTGAAATGAGATATTTACTTGGGTAGTATTGGTGAAATGAGATATTTACTTGAGTAGAATTGGTGAAATGAGATATTTACTTGGGTAGTATTGGTGAAATGAGATATTTACTTGAGTAGTATTGGTGAAATGAGATATTTACTTGGGTAGTATTGGTGAAATGAGATATTTACTTGAGTAGTATTGGTGAAATGAGATATTTACTTGGGTAGTATTGGTGAAGTGAGATATTTACTTGAGTAGTATTGGTGAAATGAGATATTTACTTGGGTAGTATTGGTGAAATGAGATATTTACTTGGGTGGTATTGGTGAAATGAGAAATTTACTTGAGTAGTATTGGTGAAATGAGATATTTACTTGGGTAGTATTGGTGAAATGAGATATTTACTTGGGTAGTATTGGTGAAATGAGATATTTACTTGGGTAGTATTGGTGAAATGAGATATTTACTTGGGTAGTATTGGTGAAATGAGATATTTACTTGGGTAGTATTGGTGAAATGAGATATTTACTTGGGTAGTATTGGTGAAATGAGATATTTACTTGGGTAGTAAATGTATTGGTGAAATGAGATATTTACTTGGGTAGTATTGGTGAAATGAGATATTTACTTGGGTAGTATTGGTGAAATGAGATATTTACTTGGGTAGTATTGGTGAAATGAGATATTTACTTGGGTAGTATTGGTGAAATGAGATATTTACTTGGGTAGTATTGGTGAAATGAGATATTTACTTGGGTAGTATTGGTGAAATGAGATATTTACTTGGGTAGTATTGGTGAAATGAGATATTTACTTGGGTAGTATTGGTGAAATGAGATATTTACTTGGGTAGTATTGGTGAAATGAGATATTTACTTGGGTAGTATTGGTGAAATGAGATATGTTACTTGGGTAGTATTGGTGAAATGAGATATTTACTTGGGTAGTATTGGTGAAATGAGATATTTACTTGGGTAGTATTGGTGAAATGAGATATTTACTTGGGTAGTATTGGTGAAATGAGATATTTACTTGGGTAGTATTGGTGAAATGAGATATTTACTTGAGTAGTATTGGTGAAATGAGATATTTACTTGGGTAGTATTGGTGAAATGAGATATTTACTTGGGTAGTATTGGTGAAATGAGATATTTACTTGGGTGGTATTGGTGAAATGAGATATTTACTTGAGTAGTATTGGTGAAATGAGATATTTACTTGGGTAGTATTGGTGAAATGAGATATTTACTTGGGTAGTATTGGTGAAATGAGATATTTACTTGAGTAGTATTGGTGAAATGAGATATTTACTTGAGTAGTATTGGTGAAATGAGATATTTACTTGGGTAGTATTGGTGAAATGAGATATTTACTTGGGTAGTATTGGTGAAATGAGATATTTACTTGGGTAGTATTGGTGAAATGAGATATTTACTTGGGTGGTATTGGTGAAATGAGATATTTACTTGAGTAGTATTGGTGAAATGAGATATTTACTTGGGTAGTATTGGTGAAATGAGATATTTACTTGGGTAGTATTGGTGAAATGAGATATTTACTTGGGTAGTATTGGTGAAATGAGATATTTACTTGGGTAGTATTGGTGAAATGAGATATTTACTTGGGTAGTATTGGTGAAATGAGATATTTACTTGAGTAGTATTGGTGAAATGAGATATTTACTTGGGTAGTATTGGTGAAATGAGATATTTACTTGGGTAGTATTGGTGAAATGAGATATTTACTTGGGTAGTATTGGTGAAATGAGATATTTACTTGGGTAGTATTGGTGAAATGAGATATTTACTTGGGTAGTATTGGTGAAATGAGATATTTACTTGGGTAGTATTGGTGAAATGAGATATTTACTTGGTAGTATTGGTGAAATGAGATATTTACTTGGGTAGTATTGGTGAAATGAGATATTTACTTGGGTAGTATTGGTGAAATGAGATATTTACTTGGAGTAGTATTGGTGAAATGAGATATTTACTTGGGTAGTATTGGTGAAATGAGATATTTACTTGGGTAGTATTGGTGAAATGAGATATTTACTTGGGTAGTATTGGTGAAATGAGATATTTACTTGGGTAGTATTGGTGAAATGAGATATTTACTTGGGTAGTATTGGTGAAATGAGATATTTACTTGGGTAGTATTGGTGAAATGAGATATTTACTTGGGTAGTATTGGTGAAATGAGATATTTACTTGGGTAGTATTGGTGAAATGAGATATTTACTTGGGTAGTATTGGTGAAATGAGATATTTACTTGGGTAGTATTGGTGAAATGAGTTATTTACTTCGGTAGTATTGGTGAAATGAGATATTTACTTGGTAGTATTGGTGAAATGAGATATTTACTTAGGTAGTATTGGTGAAATGAGATATTTACTTGGGTAGTATTGGTGAAATGAGATATTTACTTGGGTAGTATTGGTGAAATGAGATATTTACTTGGGTAGTATTGGTGAAATGAGATATTTACTTGGGTAGTATTGGTGAAATGAGATATTTACTTGGGTAGTATTGGTGAAGTGAGATGAGATATTTACTTGGGTAGTATTGGTGAAATGAGATATTTACTTAGGTAGTATTGGTCAAATGAGATATTTACTTGGTAGTATTGGTCAAATGAGATATTTACTTAGGTAGTATTGGTGAAATGAGATATTTACTTGGGTAGTATTGGTGAAATGAGATATTTACTTGGGTAGTATTGGTGAAATGAGATATTTACTTGGGTAGTATTGGTGAAATGAGATATTTACTTGGGTAGTATTGGTGAAATGAGATATTTACTTGGGTAGTATTGGTGAAGTGAGATATTTACTTGGGTAGTATTGGTGAAATATTTACTTGGGTAGTATTGGTGAAATGAGACTATTTAAATATTTACGGTAGTATTGGTGAAATGAGATATTTACTTGGGTAGTATTGGTGAAATGAGATATATTACTTGGGTAGTATTGGTGAAATGAGATATTTACTTTGGTAGTATTGGTGAAGTGAGATATATTTACTTGGGTAGTATTGGTGAAATGAGATATTTACTTGGGTAGTATTGGTGAAAGATATTTACTTGGGTAGTATTGGTGAAATGAGATATTTACTTGGGTAGTATTGGTGAAATGAGATATTTACTTGGGTAGTATTGGTGAAATGGGTAGTATTGGTGAAAGGATGGGTAGTATTGGTGAAATTTACTTGGGTAGTATTGGTGAAATGGGTAGTATTGGTGAAATGAGATATTTACTTGGGTAGTATTGGTGAAATGAGATATTTACTTGGGTAGTATTGGTGAAATGAGATATTTACTTGGGTAGTATTGGTGAAATGAGATATTTACTTGGGTAGTATTGGTGAAATGAGATATTTACTTGGGTAGTATTGGTGAAATGAGATATTTACTTGGGTAGTATTGGTGAAATGAGATATTTACTTGGGTAGTATTGGTGAAATGAGATATTTACTTGGGTAGTATTGGTGAAAGATGAGATATTTACTTGGGTAGTATTGGTGAAATGAGATATTTACTTGGGTAGTATTGGTGAAATGAGATATTTACTTGGGTAGTATGGTGAAATGAGATATTACTTGGTAGTATTGGTGAAATGAGATATTTACTTGGGTAGTATTGGTGAAATGAGATATTTACTTGGGTAGTATTGGTGAAATGAGATATTTACTTGGGTAGTATTGGTGAAATGAGATATTTACTTGGGTAGTATTGGTGAAATGAGATATTTACTTGGTAGTATTGGTGAAATGAGATATTTACTTGGGTAGTATTGGTGAAATGAGATATTTACTTGGGTAGTATTGGTGAAATGAGATATTTACTTGGGTAGTATTGGTGAAATGAGATATTTACTTGGGTAGTATTGGTGAAATGAGATATTTACTTGGGTAGTATTGGTGAAATGAGATATTTACTTGGGTAGTATTGGTGAAATGAGATATTTACTTGGGTAGTATTGGTGAAATGAGATATTTACTTGGGTAGTATTGGTGAAATGAGATATTTACTTGGGTAGTATTGGTGAAATGAGATATTTACTTGGGTAGTATTGGTGAAATGAGATATTTACTTGGGTAGTATTGGTGAAATGAGATATTTACTTGGGTAGTATTGGTGAAATGAGATATTTACTTGGGTAGTATTGGTGAAATAGAGATATTTACTTAATTAGTATTGGTGAAATAGAGATATTTACTTGGGTAGTATTGGTGAAATGAGATATTTACTTGGGTAGTATTGGTGAAATGAGATATTTACTTGAGATATTTACTTGGGTAGTATTGGTGAAATGAGATATTTACTTGGGTAGTATTGGTGAAATGAGATATTTACTTGGGTAGTATTGGTGAAATGAGATATTTACTTGGGTAGTATTGGTGAAATGAGATATTTACTTGGGTAGTATTGGTGAAATGAGATATTTACTTGGGTAGTATTGGTGAAATGAGATATTTACTTGGTAGTATTGGTGAAATGAGATATTTACTTGGGTAGTATTGGTGAAATGAGATATTTACTTGGGTAGTATTGGTGAAATGAGATATTTACTTCGGGTAGTATTGGTGAAATGAGATATTTACTTGGGTAGTATTGGTGAAATGAGATATTTACTTGGGTAGTATTGGTGAAATGAGATATTTACTTGGGTAGTATTGGTGAAATGAGATATTTACTTGGGTAGTATTGGTGAAGTGAGATATTTACTTGGGTAGTATTGGTGAAATATTTACTTGGGTAGTATTGGTGAAATGAGATATTTACTTGAGTAGTATTGGTGAAATGAGATATTTACTTGGGTAGTATTGGTGAAATGAGATATATACTTGGGTAGTATTGGTGAAATGAGATATTTACTTGGGTAGTATTGGTGAAATGAGATATTTACTTGGGTAGTATTGGTGAAATGAGATATTTACTTGGGTAGTATTGGTGAAATGAGATATTTACTTGGGTAGTATTGGTGAAATGAGATATTTACTTGAGTAGTATTGGTGAAATGAGATATTTACTTGGGTAGTATTGGTGAAATGAGATATTTACTTGAGTAGTATTGGTGAAATGAGATATTTACTTGAGTAGTATTGGTGAAATGAGATATTTACTTGGGTAGTATTGGTGAAATATTTACTTGGGTAGTATTGGTGAAATGAGATATTTACTTCGGTAGTATTGGTGAAATGAGATATTTACTTGGGTAGTATTGGTGAAATGAGATATATACTTGGGTAGTATTGGTGAAATGAGATATTTACTTGGGTAGTATTGGTGAAATGAGATATTTACTTGGGTAGAATTGGTGAAATGAGATATTTACTTGGGTAGTATTGGTGAAATGAGATATTTACTTGGGTAGTATTGGTGAAATGAGATATTTACTTGGGTAGTATTGGTGAAATGAGATATTTACTTAGGTAGTATTGGTCAAATGAGATATTTACTTGCGTAGTATTGGTGAAATGAGATATTTACTTGGGTAGTATTGGTGAAATGAGACATTTACTTGGGTAGTATTGGTGAAATGAGACATTTACTTGGGTAGTATTGGTGAAATGAGATATTTACTTGGGTAGTATTGGTGAAATGAGATATTTACTTGGGTAGTATTGGTGAAATGAGATATTTACTTGGGTAGTATTGGTGAAATGAGATATTTACTTGGGTAGTATTGGTGAAGTGAGATATTTACTTGGGTAGTATTGGTGAAATATTTACTTGGGTAGTATTGGTGAAATGAGATATTTACTTCGGTAGTATTGGTGAAATGAGATATTTACTTGGGTAGTATTGGTGAAATGAGATATATACTTGGGTAGTATTGGTGAAATGAGATATTTACTTGGGTAGTATTGGTGAAATGAGATATTTACTTGGGTAGTATTGGTGAAATGAGATATTTACTTGGGTAGTATTGGTGAAATGAGATATTTACTTGGGTAGTATTGGTGAAATGAGATATTTACTTAGGTAGTATTGGTGAAATGAGATATTTACTTGGGTAGTATTGGTGAAATATTTACTTGGGTAGTATTGGTGAAATGAGATATTTACTTGGGTAGTATTGGTGAAATATTTACTTGGGTAGTATTGGTGAAATGAGATATTTACTTGCGTAGTATTGGTGAAATGAGATATTTACTTGGGTAGTATTGGTGAAATGAGATATTTACTTGGGTAGTATTGGTGAAATGAGATATTTACTTGGGTAGTATTGGTGAAATGAGATATTTACTTGGGTAGTATTGGTGAAATGAGATATTTACTTGGGTAGTATTGGTGAAATGAGATATTTACTTGGGTAGTATTGGTGAAATGAGATATTTACTTGGGTAGTATTGGTGAAATGAGATATTTACTTGGGTAGTATTGGTGAAATGAGATATTTACTTGGGTAGTATTGGTGAAATGATAATTGACAAAGAAAGTTAAGGGCCATTCAGTTATTACCTACCGTTTTTTAATTATTGCAATTGGACACTCTCTCTTTCTCTTTCTTTCTTTCATCTCCCCCCCCTCCCAAACTCTTGTGCATAACGCTTTTTTTAACCATCCCTTACCACTAACTTACCAGTGTGTACCTCACTTCGGACTCCCCTTCCCCCCCCCCATCTTTTCCAATTTTAAAATGTGTTACGTAATAAGGGAGCGACACCTATGTGGACCATTACATCTCTGGCAATACTTTGTTGAAAGTCTATATTCAACACTTGCAGGTAAAAATTGACATTTTTGTCAATACAAATAACATTAGTCGTAATTTGTCGATTGTCACGGAGCCATATATAGGCCTTTAGTTTGTAACACAATGTAGTGTTCCATATATATTTCAACCTGATTCATGAGGGTTGCCTTTCTTTCAAAACGATGCAGATTGATATTTTAATATTTAACTTTTGCTGGGACAGAAAATAGATCCGTCGGGGCAGCTGTGAACAGATTTGTCAACGAATGCTTTATTTTTTTTTTACATTGACCTCCGCACAGGTGAAATGACAGGAAACGGTGAGGTGTCATTGGAAGGTGATATGACATTAGATCGTAACGTGTCACTGGATGGTGATATAAAATTAGACGGTGAGGCCAAGTCGCAAGGGTGTTTAACCTGCACGGATGGGGCCGGCATCAACAAAAAACCGACGCCCGACAAGGGCGTAGGAGGTGAGGAAGAGGAGCCCAAGTCGCTGTTTGGGTTCGTGGTGGAAAAACTTGGTCCCAGAAGTAAACAGGTAGGCGGCTTTGAATTTTACACACCATCACCATGTAGTAGCAGGTTTACACACCATCACCATGTAGTAGCAGGTTTACACACCATCACCCTGTAGTAGCAGGTATACACACCATCACCCTGCAGTAGCAGGTTTACACACCATCACCCTGTAGTAGCAGGTTTACACACCATCACCCTGTAGTAGCAGGTTTACACACCATCACCCTGTAGTAGCAGGTTTACACACCATCACCCTGTCATAGCTTCAGGTCCAATAGTGTGCACTATGTTTCAATTGAGAAACACTTGTTACATTTTTTCATTTTTTTTATTCAGTTAATTAGATCTTGAATTAAGAAACTGTCTGCTGAATGGGACGGATGGTCGTGCGGTGTAGAGCGCTCGACTGTCGATCAGAGAGCCCGGGTTCGAACCTCAGGGAGAACCTTGGGAGTTTTTCAAGTCCACCCAGCTTTAAATGGGTTTTTAACTATAAGTTGGGGGAGTAAAGGAGGCTGGGCGTTGTGCTAACCACACAATCCAATTATATGTCGAGATTACAGAAACAGAAGAAACATATACATCATCTGCCCCGACGGGCCCTTAAGGGGCTTAAGGGAACTTTACATTTTTTTAATAAAGTTTTAAAAATTAACAAATCTCATTCGCATCATTAACAACATTATTAATTATCTTTACGGTGATGTTTGAAAACAGTCACCGTATTCTCATAAAGACCATTCGTTGACAGTTTATTAAAATAAGTACAATTATGTTTAATTTCACGTACAATTAGTGTTTTAAAATAGAAGGATAGTAAAGAACTTTTAAGTTACATTAATTATTTCTTAATATAAACAACCTCCTCAGCTAAAATGGTTTCAACTACCACTAGACCTTAAATTTAAAAATAAATAAATAGAAATGCAAAAAAAAAAGTAAGAATACAAACATTCTAAAATAGAGAGAAAAAAGAATAAAAACAGTAGTGATACACAACATAGAGAGTAGTGATACACAACATAGAGAGTAGTGATACACAACATAGAGAGTAGTGATACACAACATAGAGAGTAGTGATACACAACATAGAGAGTAGTGATACACAACATAGAGAGTAGTGATACACAACATAGAGAGTAGTGATACACAACATAGAGTAGTGATACACAACATAGAGAGTAGTGATACAACATAGCGTGTAGTCATACAACATAGAGAGTAGTGATACAACATAGCGTGTAGTCATACAACATAGAGAGTAGTGAACATCTGTGATATTTCTTCCTTCCAAAAAGTAAAGATTCCTTCCTTCCAAAAAGTAAAGATTCCTTCCTTCCAAAAAGTAAAGATTCCTTCCTTCCAAAAAGTAAAGATTCCTTCCTTCCAAAAAGTAAAGATTCCTTCCTTCCAAAAAGTAAAGATTCCTTCCTTCCAAAAAGTAAAGATTCCTTCCTTCCAAAAAGTAAGATTCTTTCATTTTTATTCCATTTATCCCCTCCCCCACCCCGACCCCAGGTACTGGCCGTGACGTCACTACTCCTGTATGTCACATTTTTCATCGCCGCCATCCTGCTCAGCACCCTGGGGACATGCTACAACGAGCAGGACGTCCTGCCCTTGGTCTACTTGACCGTAACGGTCAGTCTCTTTCTGGTCACGGTGTACGCCAAGGACAAGGTCATTGGCTGGTTACGTCACAGAGTCGCTGCCCCGGTAGAGAAATTCATCAAGAAACATTTGACTATTTTCAAATGGTCAGTACTAACTTGTGTGTACATTCCGTCTTGAATGGGTGTATGTGTGTGTATGTATTTGTTTATGCATGTGTTTGTGTTTGTATGTGTTTGTGTGTGCATGTGTTTGTGTGTATGTGCTTTTGTGTGTATGTGTATTTGTTTGTGTATGTGTTTGTGTGTGTATGTGTTTGTTTATGCATGTGTTTGTGTGTGTGTATGTGTTTGTGTATGTATGTGTCAGTGTGTGTATGTGTCTGTGTGTGTATGTGTTTGTGTTTGTATGTGATTGTGTGTGTATGTGTTTGTGGGTGTATGTGATTGTATGTGTATGTGTTTGTACCTGTTTCTCATTGTTGTCGGCAAATACGAAATAATAGGGCATGTAATGTGGCCTCATAGTGCATCATCTGATGAAATTAATACATTGTTGTTGTTGTTGTTTTATAAAAGTCATGCCAAATTTCAAATAATTGATGGTGGTCCGTTAATTGATTCTGCAAGAGAGACCCCCCCCTCCCAAAGTAAAACGTTTATCATACTGTCCTTGTGGAAGATGTTTGAATACAGAATGCATTTGATGAAGAGATTTCCTTTAAGTTATATATATATATATATATATATATATATATATATATATATATATATATATATATATCACAGTTCATGTTTGTACTCCATCCATCTTTTCTGGGCCCGGCACGCCGGTCACATTTTGGAAGTTTGCCAACCGTTGCTGCAGACGTTAAGACTGCAGAGCTTCTCTTTTACTCCTCCATCTGCCCCCTTCTACTAATACGTTATTTCCTATAGGAAACACACATTTTATCTGACGTGTAGCACATCATTTATCTGACGTGTAGCACATCATTTATCTGACGTGTAGCACATCATTTAGCTGACGTGTAGCACATCATTTATCTGACGTGTAGCACATCATTTATCTGACGTGTAGCACATCATTTATCTGACGTGTAGCACATCATTTATCTGACGTGTAGCACATCATTTATCTGACGTGTAGCACATCATTTATCTGACGTGTAGCACATCATTTATCTGACGTGTAGCACATCATTTATCTGACGTGTAGCACATCATTTATCTGACGTGTAGCACATCATTTATCTGACGTGTAGCACATCATTTATCTGACGTGTAGCTATTTATACACTTACATTTCATCAACAATACATTTATCATTTTTTTGTTTTGTTTCATGTCGTCCTGTTTCCAGGCTGTTGATCCTACTTTTGGCATTGTCCGTTTTGTCCGTAATTCTGGTCTCTGCTGTTAGCAGGCCGCACAATTTGGTGTCTTTAATCGGCTGGAGCATCCTGCTGGTCCTTTTGGTCACTTTTTCACGCGCTCCTAGAAAGGTAAGTTTAATGGTTCCATCTTTTGACTTTATTGTGTCTATTAAATTATTTTGGAAGTTTCAATGGAAGAGGAGACCAGCAAGAGGAGATGGGGCTGGATAGGCCACACATTACGAAAGCCATCAAGTGACATCACTAGGTAAGATGGAACACTCAATGAAAAAGAAAGAGAGGCCGACAATAATCACCTGGAGGAGAGAATTTGAAGCGGACATCACCAGGATGGGGTTCAGCTGGAAGCAGCTGGAGAGAATGGCTCAGGACCAGTGCTCGATTTAAGAAAAAACCAGTGCCGGGGATGAAAAATAAATTTCTGCAGGGCCGGGGATAAATGTCTATGATTTCATCTTCGGCTGGGATATATTAGCTAAAGCAGAGCCCGGGGGTGACAGGTCTCAGTGCCGGGGATATACCCGGCATCCCCGGCGGTAAATCGAGCCCTGCTCAGGACGGAAGTCGCTGGAGATCTTTAGTTGGTGGCACATACTCCGATAGGAGTGACGGGCAATGATGATGATGATGCATTATTATTCCTAAGATTGTCATCCTCTTCGATGCAATGTTTATCATACAACTCTCTAACGGCCTTTAACTATAATTGTAGGATATGTTTAAGTTTTCAGAATTGTCTGGATGCAGCAGAAAACGAATCTCCAGTCTGGCCGTCAATCACCAATCACGTGATTACCCTGTTAAAACCCCGCCCATTTTCGAGCCATTCAGAAAAACCGCGTTACGTAGAAGGGAAATAAATAATCGCAGAATTACTATGGTTTATAACTAAGCAGATTCATAACTAGGTAGATTCCCTTTAATTCCTTTTTTTTTGTCTACATTAATAACTAAACCCACAATTGAATGTTACTTCGAACAAATGAACGTCTTTATACTTTCCTTTTAATTTCAAATGAAAAATCTCATTCTTGGCTTGTGGGCTTGAGGAGGGTTGGGGAGAGGGGGAGGGGTTGTTGATTTGGGTGGGGGCGAGGGGGGGGGGTGAGCCTCTTCACTACTGAGCCCATTTTATGGTTACATGTTCAATTTCTGAGACACTAACACACGATCACTGGCTCACAGCCTTACGACAACCGAGTTACAACAGGACAACAATCTTTAATGTTTTGTTTTACTTCTGGGTTATTTTTTTGTTTTAATTCTGGGTTATATTTTTTTTTTGTTTCTTTCTGTGCACCTAAAAGATCATCTGGCGGCCGGTTATTGGTGGATTTCTCCTCCAGTTTTTCATGGCGGCACTCGTGCTGAAATTGGAGTTTGGTTTTCGTCTGTTCAAAATCATTGGTGACCTATTTAAAAAGTTCATGGACTACAGTGAGTTCGGCTCCAGTTTCGTTTTCGGCTCCACCAGCGAACATTTTTTCGCTTTTAAGGTGAGTCACTTCAACCTCTTCCCCCTCCCCCCCTACACACAATAAGCCCCTACCTTTAAACTTTTAATTACAATGAAGAAAGTCTATTCATAAGTTTAACGAACATATGTACGCATCAATGAATCTACGTAATTCCAGTTAGAGATCCTTGAGGGGGGGGGGTTGGTATAGTGTTGGGGGCCCCTTTGATAGACACTCGAGCCTTATGAATCTCTAACGGCCTTTAACCGCACGCCTAGGAACGGGGCCCCTCTCGCCAGCTAATTTCGGGACCTAACAATCATTTACGGGCTCTCGAATAACACACACTCAACTATTGCTGTCATTTAATAGAAGATGAATGTAAAGTTAGGATGTGACCTTATACTGGTGACACCCCCCCCTCCCCAATCCTGTAGCCTACGTGTAAATACAGACATAACCAAGACAATAATTTTCTATGTCACATAAAAATCAATATTTTATTAATGTTACAAAATGAACCGTTGTATTCAAAAACCGACCTCGCGTGTCCACTTCTTCTATCCAGGTGCTTCCGGTCATCATCTTCTTCAGCACCGTCATCACCATCCTGTACTACCTGGGAGTCATGCAGGTCGTCATTGAGAAGATTGCCATGTTTATGAAGTTCACTGTAGGCACTACTGGGGCTGAATCGTTGTGTGCTGCCGGTAACATTTTTGTTGGTTGTGTAAGTAATTGATTGGTTGTTGTAGAGAAGTTACATTCGAATCCAAGCGGACTGATTGATTACAAGATATTTGTTGGGCAGACTGATTTATTATATGAAATTTGTTGAACAGACTGATTGATTATATGGTATTTATCAGGCAGATTGGTTGATTACAATGTATGTATTGGGCAGATTAGTCAGAATAATAAATCTGAATATGAAAGTTCTATTGCCCACGTGCGTACACACATACACACAAACACACTAATACACACACAGAGACCCACCCTACAAACACACACAGTGACAAACACACAGATACAGATATGAGAAAGAGAGAGGACATCAGATACAGAGAGGAGCAGGGAATGGAAAACAGAGAATACGTAGATAATTTTCTACAGAAGAAATCATATCTGAGTAATGATTCTCTTTGCCGAGCATGAGATCTTCCTTTACTTCAAGTTAAAAAGAAAGATAAGATAACTGTTCTATGTAGAGGTTTTTTTTTTTTTAGATTTTACTTAGTATTGATGACAGAGCCTCTGTCCACACTGACACAATTAAAATTTTATTTACTTTGCTCCTTACAAGACAGTCACGTGTTTTATTCTTCACACATTTCCAGACTGAAGCCCCCATTATGATCCGACCATTCCTGGCTGAGATGACCAACTCCGAGCTGCACGCTGTGATGGTCAGTGGGTTCGCGACCATCGCTGGTGGAGTTATGGCTGCCTACATCATGAATGGGGTAATTTAATATTAATATACTGTAGAATTATACACTGTGTATGTGGCTTCTTACATGACATTTAGTTCCTAACATGTGACCATTCTCTGAATCCTACCGACTCTTTACATTCAGGTACTCTACATGGAGCTGTTCCAACATTACTAAACAATTGTTTGATTGTCTCCTGCAGGTCCCTGCCGCCTACCTGATTACAGCGTCGGTGATGAACGCCCCTGCTTCTCTGGCCGTCTCTAAAGTTATCTACCCTGAACTAGGCAGGAGCAGAATAGGAAAGATAAAGACGATGATGAATGAACAGCAGTAAGTTATGATTAGCAGTAATTTGTTATGAGCAGTAAATTGTGGCCAGCAGTAAGCAGTGCCGAACCTGGGGATTTAGGGGCCCGGGGGGGCTTGTCCTCTTAGGGGGGCCCCTGCATTTTGACATTCGACACCATGACATGAGATAAAGTACTTAATATTTAATGTAAAAAAAAATTTGGGCCCCCCTCAAGCTGGAGCCAGGTGGGACTTTATAATTTGGGCCCCCTTCCCCCCATCCTAGGGACGCCTCTGGCAGTAAGTTGTGGTTAGCAGTCAGTTGTTATGAGCAGTAAGTTGTGAACAGCAGTAAGTTATGATTAGCAGTAAGTTGTGAACAGCAGTAATTTGTTATGAGCAATAAATTGTGAACAGCAGTAAGTTGTGATTAGCAGTAATTTGTTATGAGCAGTAATTTGTCAGGTATCTCACAATGTTCATTTATTTAGGATGTGTGTGCTTGGGCGTGAGTGTTTGTATTTAGAACTAGGTCAGTAGTCTTGCATGGTGTGTCGTGTGACGTGTCACAACACAGCTAAATATAGACCATACAGAGGGGAACTCGGGTGCTTGAGGTTAGGGCCGTAACCAGCTCGTTATATGCTGCCCCCCATCACATGTCATAAAATTAATAAAGTGGTTTAAACACACCCCCTTTCTGTTGGCAAAGTACGTGCCCCCCCCCCACACACATACAGACCGCCCCTTCCGCTTCTCCCTGTTAGCGCCACTGTGTTAGATATGTCAAACGGATGCTTTTACCGCTAAATAACAAAACTAGTCACTACAGAACACCTGGTGTTAGAGTGACACCATCAGAACGGCTCTGACCTTCACCTTAGACAGGGTCACACAATTCATTCGTTTTTTCATGAAGACAGTGTTCCGACCAAAGGTGGGCATACATTTTGAGTGGTAAATTTGTCAGGTAGGCCGGTGATCGCCGGTCCAAGGGCAGATGGATGAAGCAGTGCCGAACCTAGGGATTTGGGGGCCAGGGGGGACTTGGCCTCTATGGGGCCCCTGCATTTTGACATTCGACACCATGACATGAGATAATGTACTTAATATGTAATGTAAAAAAAATCACATCTATTGCTGTTACATTCACAGGCAGTACAACAATCTGCTACACGCCGCTGCCTCTGGTGCGTCAGCTGGAATCTCACTCGTGGCCAACATTGCTGCCAACCTGATCGCGTTTGTCTCCCTTCTGTACATAGCCAATGGCGTTGTCTCCTGGTTCGGGGCTTTTGTCTGTCTGCCGGATCTGACGTTTGAGGTACTGACCTAAATAGTTCTGATTTAAGGGTCAGGTTCATCGGTGATGTAACTTTGGGGGGAGGGGGGTTGTTACTGGAGAAGAGATTTTGTTTTAATTTAATAGTTCATTAGGTGAGTGGAGGAAGTAGCTAAGAAGAAGAGTGTTTGTGTGAATAAATGACCAATGAAAAGTCACAGATAAATCATAATATGAAAATAACATAACCTACATTTTTTTTTGTTCCATGACATTTCGACCCTGCGACATTTCGATCCCACGACATTTCGACCCGCGACAGTTCTGTTTTTAAATATATTTATTATTTTTGGTTCAACATGTTTAAGATATTTGTAAACAAACAAAGAAATAATAATTCGAATATTATTTTTATCAGTTGATACGGTCAAATTGTCCGGGGTCAAATTGTCCGGGGTCAAACTGTCCCGGGGTCGAACCGTCCGAGTTCGAAAAGTCCGGCCACCATTTTTTTTTAAAATTAAATTTTGACATTGTCCCCCTTGGTGCAGAAATGTCTCTGTAACTTTTTTTGTTTCTATTCATAAAAAGTTGACATTTATTTTTGTATCTCCTGACCCCGCCCCCCCCTCCTCCCACAGTTGATCTGCGGGTACATCCTACAGCCACTGGTGTTCACCATGGGGGTACAGTGGCAGGACGCTGGCCACATCGCCCAGCTCATCGGGATCAAAACTTTCATCAACGAGTTCGTGGCGTACAACAAACTGTCGGACATGATGAAAACTAGGTCACTGTGTGGCCATGGAGACGTTATATCGGTACCTGGTCCATTTGTGTAGTACTCAAAATTATAATAGTAACATGGTAACAATTTCTTTAAGTAACATTTTAGATCAGTGCTTTCCCCAAAACTTTCGACATCGCGGTACCCCTCCCCCCCCCCCCGTTTTATTATTTTAGTAATACAGAGTACCCCGTTTTATTATTTTAGTAATACAGAGTACCCCGTTTTATTATTTTAGTAATACAGAGTACCCCGTTTTATTATTTTAGTAATACAGAGTACCCCGTTTTATTATTTTAGTAATACAGAGTACCCCGTTTTATTATTTTAGTAATACAGAGTACCCGTTTTATTATTTTAGTAATACAGAGTACCCGTTTTATTATTTTAGTAATACAGAGTACCCGTTTTATTATTTTAGTAATACAGAGTACCCCGTTTTATTATTTTAGTAATACAGAGTACCCTGTTTTATTATTTTAGTAATACAGAGTACCCCGTTTTATTATTTTAGTAATACAGAGTACCCCGTTTTATTATTTTAGTAATACAGAGTACCCGTTTTATTATTTTAGTAATACAGAGTACCCCGTTTTATTATTTTAGTAATACAGAGTACCCCGTTTTATTATTTTAGTAATACAGAGTACCCCGCTTTATTATTTTAGTAATACAGAGTACCCCGTTTTTTATTATTTTAGTAATACAGAGTACCCCGTTTTATTATTTTAGTAATACAGAGTACCCACCGTTTTATTATTTTAGTAATACAGAGTACCCCGTTTTATTATTTTAGTAATACAGAGTACCCCGTTTTATTATTTTAGTAATACAGAGTACCCCGTTTTATTATTTTAGTAATACAGAGTACCCCGTTTTATTATTTTAGTAATACAGAGTACCCCGTTTTATTATTTTAGTAATACAGAGTACCCGTTTTATTATTTTAGTAATACAGAGTACCCGTTTTATTATTTTAGTAATACAGAGTACCCCGTTTTATTATTTTAGTAATACAAAGTACCCGTTTTATTATTTTAGTAATACAAATTACCCGTTTTATTATTTTAGTAATACAGAGTACCCGTTTTATTATTTTAGTAATACAGAGTACCCCGTTTTATTATTTTAGTAATACAGAGTACCCCGTTTTATTATTTTAGTAATACAGAGTACCCCGTTTTATTATTTTAGTAATACAGAGTACCCCTTTTTATTATTTTAGTAATACAGAGTACCCCTTTTTATTATTTTAGTAATACAGAGTACCCCGTTTTATTATTTTAGTAATACAGAGTACCCCGATTTATTATTTTAGTAATACAGAGTACCCCGTTTTATTATTTTAGTAATACAGAGTACCCCGTTTTATTATTTTAGTAATACAGAGTACCCCAAGTAAAATAAACCAAACACAATTGGCTTTTGTTTCTAACGGTCTCACTTCAATGTTTTCACAATGCTCTCAACTCGTGCAGCGCGTACCCCAGCCAAACATTTTGAGAAACACTGCTGTAGATAATGTGGCCGAGCCCCGGTGCCTAGTCCCACCCCCCACCCCCACTCACGAAAAATAATTGGGTCATATTTTAGTTCTAGAAGGGCGGGATTACCCCATCTTAGTTACAGACGTGGTTGACTGTACACTAGCAGAAACTGGCCGATATGCGTGAATCAACTCTTACTTCACTAGCAGAAACTGGCCGATATGAGAATCGACTCTTACTACACTAGCAGAAACTGGCCGATATGAGAATCAACTCTTACTACACTAGCAGAAACTGGCCGATATGAGAATCAACTCTTACTTTACTAGCAGAAACTGGCCGATATGAGAATCAACTCTTACTTTACTAGCAGAAACTGGCCGATATGAGAATCAACTCTTACTTTACTAGCAGAAACTGGCCGATGTGAGAGAATCAACTCTTACTTCACTAGCAGAAACTGGCCGATATGAGAATCAACTCTTACTACACTAGCAGAAACTGGCCGATATAAGAATCAACTCTTACTACACTAGCAGAAACTGGCCGATATGAGAATCAACTCTTACTACACTAGCAGAAACTGGCCGATATGAGAATCAACTCTTACGCCAGCTGTCCTGTCCCTTATGATCACTCATTGTTTGATAATCCAGTCTGACTTCAGTCATCTCTGAACTTTTGGAGCACAGTCACTTTCAATCCTATGTAATAAATAAATTACTTTTGGCTGGTTTGGGGATAGTCTCGGTTTTCAGGAGTTGAAGGTTTTCTGTGAGAGACACTTTATGTACAGATACAAGTTAATAACTAACAAATAATTCCAAATCCTCACTTGAAGGCACCAAATCAAGAATACCCAGAACACAAAGTTCGCACGTCTTTAGCATTTCACGTGATTCACTGATGCTAGTATAGTAAATGGTAGTTTAAATAATTTGTTTATTTGTTAGTACTATTCAGGTTTAAACACTTGGACACAATTAAACTCATTTATCTTCAAAGTTATGTTGAAACTTTAAACTATTTGATTTAGATTGAACATTTTTGATTTAGATTTAACATTTTTGATTTAAATTGAACAATAATTCTGTTCAGGCGAGGTCAGAGATTATAGCGACATTCGCACTTTGTGGGTTCGCCAACTTTGGCTGCATCGGTGTACAGCTGGGGGGCCTGGGGCCCATGGCCCCGTCACGGCTGGTGGACATGACCAAGTTGGCGGTGTCGGCCATGTTTGGTGGACTTATAACTAACCTGATGTCAGCTTGTCTAGCAGGTAAATACATTTTGAGAACTTGAGTGAAAAGTTTTATTTTTTGTGAAATGTTATTTTTAATGAAATTTTAGTTAAACATAATAATTATTTTATTTTACTTTTAATGTTGTACCATTTCACAAAAACAAATGTTCACCAATGAACCCTTCTAGTGTAGCTCTAACATATTTTTACCAATGAACCCTTCTAGTGTAGTTCTAACATATTCCACCAATGAACCCTTCTAGTGTAGCTCTAACATATTTTTACCAATGAACCCTTCTAGTGTAGCTCTTACATATTTCCACCAATGAACCCTTCTAGTGTAGCTCTAACATATTTTCACCAATGAACCCTTCTAGTGTAGCTCTAACATATTTTCACCAATGAACCCTTCTAGTGTAGCTCTTACATATTTCCACCAATGAACCCTTCTAGTGTAGCTCTTACATATTTCCACCAATGAACCCTTCTAGTGTAGCTCTAACATATTTCCACCAATGAACCCTTCTAGTGTAGCTCTAACATATTTTCACCAATGAACCCTTCTAGTGTAGCTCTAACATATTCCCATCAATGAACCCTTCTTCTGTAGCTCTAACATATTCCCATCAATGAACCCTTCTTCTGTAGCTCTAATATATTTCCTAGTCTATAATTTATAACTTGAAAATGGCTTTGGCCTACGATATTAGATTAGGCTTACAGTAAGCAGTGGCGTAGCGAGAAGGGGGCAAGGGGGGCATCATGCTCCGGGCGCTACTCACAAAGGGGCGCCAAATGGTCCGCAAAACATATAATATTATATGGTTCAATATATTAGTCTGTACTAGGGGGGATAACTGTAAATGTATAGGGGTCACAATATATTAGTCTGTACTAGGGGGGATAACTGTAAATGTATAGGGGTCACAATATATTAGTCTGGACTAGGGGGGATAACTGTAAATGTATAGGGGTCACAATATATTAGTCTGGACTAGCGGGGAACTCAGCTGTTTTCAACCGTTTAGTCTTAGGTTTATTGGTTCCCCATCGCGCCACAAGCCTAACTTGAGTCAGGTACTACGACGTTAGCCTAGTACTACGATTGAGCCTAGTACTACGACGTGAGCCTAGTACTACGACGTGAGCCTAGTACTACGATTGAGCCTAGTACTACGACGACGTGAGCCTAGTACTACGATGTGAGCATCACGTCATCTCCAGGCCAGTCCAACATGTTGCAAATTCAATATTTTATTAGCAACACTTTTGAAACAGTGGAACAAGATGACAAAGAAACCATGGACCCCACTAAAATGTTACTGATCGGGGTTCGTGCATGCTAAGTCTCCTTAGACTATTGAGCTGTCAGATAGCTATATTTCCTTTTTTTTTTAGTTAGGGGCCGTTCACATATTATATAACTCAAAAATGTCAATTTTTACCCCCCCTATATCATTATGTAACACTTGTGTGATATAACAAAAAAAAAAAATTTGCATCCACCACCCCCTCCCCCCAGCCCGTAGCTTGAAAATTCTACAGCAGGGGCCAGGCGTTCTATAGCAGGGGCCAGGCGTTCTACAGCAGGGGCCAGGCGTTCTACAGCAGGGGCCAGGCGTTCTACAGCAGGGGCCAGGCGTTCTACAGCAGGGGCCAGGATTTCTACAGCAGGGGCCAGGCGTTCTACAGCAGGGGCCAGGCGTTCTACAGTAGGGGCCAGGCGTTCTACAGCAGGGGCCAGGAGTTCTACAGCAGGGGCCAGGAGTTTTACAGCAGGGGCCAGGCCAATAGCAGGGGAGGGGGGCAGGAAATAAATGTTATTAAGTAGAGCCAACAAGCAGAGGGGCCAGACAAAACGCAAGGGGGGGCGGCCCCCTGCCCCCCCCGCACGCTACGGGCCTGCCTCCCCTTGCGGCTTTATATAATATGTGAAAGGCCCCTTACTCTCATTACACATTTTTTAATCTTTTTTTTTCAGGGCTTCTGATTGGTGAGCTATCGAATGAAATATCCTGTAATGTAACAACCTCTGCAGTTACTGTCATGGCTAATCTAACAACATCTGCAGCTACTGTGATGGCCAATGTAACACTAAGTCTGTAGCAGATTTTATAATGACGGACACAGAAGTTGTATTCTCATTTTACTCTTGAACTTGGAATGATTTCAATTTAATCTTGTACAAACAGATGCCATTAAAATGTCACAGTTTAATTTTTGATAAGGTTTTTTTTACATTGATGACAATTTAAATGGCATTACTTGTAATATGGTTACCTTGTTAAAGTCCAACTGTTGAATTGATGACAATTTCAGTGGCATTACTTGTAATATGGCTACCTTGTTAAAGTCTCTCTATTTGTAATATGGCTACCTTGTTAAAGTCTCTCTATTTGTAATATAGCTACCTTGTTTAAGTCCCTCTATTTGTAATATGGTTACCTTGTTAAAGTCCCACTGTTTGTAATATGGCTACCTTGTTAAAGTCCCTCTATTTGTAATATGGCTACCTTGTTAAAGTCCCACTATTTGTAATATGGCTACCTTGTTAAAGTCCCACTATTTGTAATATGGTTAAAGTCCCTCCCCTACTTGGGCTCCGCCGCTTTTAAAATTTCTTAAAAATAATTTACTTCAGTTGTTAGAGCCTGTGCAAACATTTCTCTGGCCACGTCACTGCATTTATGAGGATGACTTCCATACATGGGCGTATTCATGGGGGGGGGGGGCAAATGCCCCCCCCTTACATTTAAAAAAAATGTCATAAAGTTGATATTTGCCCCCTCCCTGGAAATTTTTTGCCCCCCCCCCTGGAAAAATTCCTAGCGACGCCCATGCTTCCATAGTGGCATTTTATTCCAATGCAATCAAAATATAATATATTATCAGCAATCTAGAACATTGGTTAATTATGTCAGAATTGTATCATATGTTAAGTTAGAGGGAAATTATTTCTGACATAATTGGGTTAACCGTAACTAGACACTGAAGGTATATTGTGCCTTATATTCTAAGCATTGATTGTTTTATTAGTAGCAAAGCGATTTTAAATCCAATCTTACATAATGCATTTCTTTGAATGAACTTTAAAATGTTTTTTATTGATAGTTTAACTCATTTTTGATTCACAAAAGTTATGACTTTATCAAAATGTTGAGCAACATTCTCCTTTTAAATTGTTAAAAAAAAATAAAATGGGGGAATAAACGTATAGAACACTATTTAAATTGTGAATTATCCCCCTTTGACTTCTGCATGTTTACGACCATAGATAATATTTATCTTTTTGGTTTACGATAAATATTCTTTCAAGATTGAAACAAATCTGGCATATAAATGAACATGATCTGTGCCAGTTGGTATATTTTTATTTTAAAATCACTAGAACCATTCTAGACATACATGGCTATATAAGACAGTGATGGATATTCAGAGTGTACATGCACTTACATTTTCAAGGGAAAAAAATACGATTTGAAATTTTTTTTTATTTGTCTATGACTTTCAAAAATGTACACATTTTTTGTAATCTCCAATGTTTTATTGTTAAAACATCAAAAATATTTTTTTAATGTGATTTAATAATTTTTTTTTAAACTAGTTCATACTTTTTTATATTTATGTGAAACAATTTAATATCATTTGTTTATTAAATCCTTATGCTTAAATATGATAAATCTGTAATTTATAACCTTTTTCACAATATTCAGCTTAATAATATTTACATGTATTGTACAAACAATGATATGCACCCTGCTTTTAGAGCAAGAAGCAAAAAAAATTACACAGCCTCATTTTTCACACCTTTTAAGGAAAAAATATGTCTGCTATTATTATAAGTAGTAGAGACACGTGTGTTGTGTGAAGTTATTTACCTACAAGTATAACCAGTACAGTATAGTGGTTGTCTGACAAACCAATGTTCCAGTTTTGAATTTTCGCAACTAAATTATGGAAGAAATGGAAGGACTTAGGTGTGTTTCTTTTGCTGAGGCCATTATATGATGCCGGGCATAAAGAAGCACACTAAGAAAAGTCCTAAATGAATCTTGGACTTTACAAACTAACAACATTATTCAAATAAACACATTTAATTTTTAAAAATGTGTCCACGTCGTCAGGACTACAGCTGTGACATTCAAGGTCCGAAAACTGCAATCTCTCTGTCCCCATTTTCCCAAAAAGGACTTAGTTTTGCGGAAACAAAATGAATAAATTTCAAAGCAACAGGGGTCCCCAGGGATCTGGACACTGACAAATGTTCTGGTTGTCTCAACCTTACAGCCCTTATGACCTTGTTAACATAAACTAGCTGACAAGATAGCCATCTTGAAAATATTAAGCAAAAACGAATACAGCTACAAGATGTTAATGGTGGACGGATGGTCGTGTGGTAAAGCGCTCGACTGTCGGCCTGAGGTTCATTGGTTGAATCTTTGGTGAGGACCCAATGGATATTTCAGGTCATGGCTAGAGTCCCCGCTATACCTCCATGGCCAATGCGCGATCTGCAACGGTGGGGGATGAAAGAAGGGCACTGCAAAAACTGTCCCATTATAGGATCTAAGGGATTTTATCTCATCCTTACAAGGACTTCAAACGCAAGATGTTAATATCGCTGTCTTAAGTAAGGAACACGACCATACAAGATCTGCACTTTATATGTGCCTGACTTTATGCTGACATCACGGTCATGCAATATTTCAGAGCACCATGACCAGGCGGACTGAACCATAAATCATAAACACAAGACATATGACACATCATAAACACAAGACATATGACACATCATAAACACAAGACATATGACACATCATAAACACAAGACATATGACACATCATAAACACAAGACATATGACACATCATAATTTACAGAAAATATGAAAATTTCAACAATAAAAAAATAAATGGAAGAAATAGTGAATAAAATTTATTAAATAAAAAGTTTACAAAAATGCACAAATAATCAAAAATATTTTTTTTGTTTAAGCACTTGATAATAAACAACAATAGAATGGGTGGTAGGAGATTAATCTGCCACAATTTTTTTATTACCGTAAAGTTCAACATGTAAACAAAAATTGATTTAATCTTTCAACTCTGACCCTCACACACACCCCTTCATTCCTTTTAACCGACCTCTATCATAAACAAAAGTTGAATGCTCCTTCAACTCTGACCTCAAAAACACCCCCTTAACATCTTAAAACCAACATGTATCATAAAAAATGTTTACAAGCTGCTCAATACAAAGAACACCTATTATTACACAACTAGCAACATATCTGCAACATTTGAAATATCAAACAGCAAATATTTAAAAGAAATAAAACAATTAACAAAGAACAGAAAAACAGCTGCTTTAATTTTGTTTTAAAAAAAAAAATCTTAAATTAATAGAACTTCAGCATTTGAAGGGTGCCATTTTTATCAAACAAAAAAAAAAAAAAATTCACATAAAATTCGTTGCAGCAAGTGGTCACTCTTATTCACTCCTGCTTGATAGTTACACAAAAATTCGTTGCAGCAAGTGGTCACTCTTATTCACTCCTGCTTGATAGTTACACTGTTGAGGTGTTCCTCCATCTGCTCCTGTGCCAGTTTTTCCTGCCTCCTCAGGATGGCCTCCTTGGCTTTCTGAATGGCTGTGGCTATATCATCCTCTTCCACTGCATCCTCGTCCAGACCCTGGCTGTCAGATGAGACATCTTTGGGTTCAGGGGTCGCCGGCCTGTCGATCAAGTCTGCAGCATCAAACTCGTTGCTGCTGTCCACAGAGTTGAGGCCATCCAGCTCTTCTCCTGGCGTCTCCGGTCGATCAATGTCAATTTTTTTCTGCTGCTGTTGTTTTTTCCACTTCTTTCTTGCTGCCTTTTTACTGAGATTAAAAAATGAAGAGGTTTTTTTTTTAAAATACAAAAGATTGAAATATTTTTGTTTTATAATATTACAAATATATTCAAATAATAAGATAGGAAAATTAAGATTTGTTTCTAGAAAAATATGAACAAGAGCGGGAGTGAGTCTTTGCACATTTACTTATGGGTATGTGAGCGAAGGGTTCATTAATCTTTTTTATTCGATTATTTTTAGAGTGCAGATAATGGGCTGAGATCAGGGTTCTCAAAGAAGTTCAAATAAATTAGAAATACTATGGTTCAAATAAATTAGAAATACTATGGTTCAAATAAATTAGAAATACTATGGTTCAAATAAATTAGAAATACTATGGTTCAAATAAATTAGAAATACTATGGTACAAATAAATTAGAAATTATGGTTCAAATAAATTAGAAATACTATGGTTCAAATAAATTAGAAATACTATGGTACAAATAAATTAGAAATACTATGGTACAAATAAATTAGAAATACTATGGTACAAATAAATTAGAAATACTATGGTACAAATAAATTAGAAATACTACGGTTCAATAAATTAGAAATACTATGGTTCAAATAAATTAGAAATACTATGGTACAAATAAATTAGAAATACTACGGTTCAATAAATTAGAAATACTATGGTTCAAATAAATTAGAAATATATGGTTCAAATAAATTAGAAACACTATGGTTCAAATAAATTAGAAACACTATGGTTCAATTAATTAGAAATACTATGGTTCAAATAAATTAGAAATACTACGTTTCAAATAAATTAGAAATACTACGGTTCGATAAATTAGAAATACCCTAGTTCTAAAGATTGGAATGTTTCTTTTTTTTAAAACTATTTCTGTCTTTAATCAACTAATCACCATTCTGACTCAGGCCTATTTCATCTTTATGTGTAATTGTGAGTCTTCAGATATGTTAGTGCATTCATAACCAGGTGATGGAACCACTGCAGGTAATTTCAGCATACTTTTTTTAATTGTTGATGATTACTTTAAGAAGCTTATTTAATAGTTGCAATAGTTAACAAAATGTTTGTAGGAAGATTGCAAGAATCTAATACACTGACAGAGCTTCCATTTGTGGAACCATTTAAATTCCTATTTGTAAATATGAATAGATTAAAATGTATGATATGAATTTCTGTCAATGAGATCAAGTTTTTACAAAATAACCCAATTTATGAGACCTGTTTTTCTAAGTCAAATCTAACAATGGTGTGCCTTACATTTTTCTTTTTTCACGTAAATTCTTTTTCCACTCCAGGTGGTTCTGCTCAAATAAAGAATTGATCATCTCTTTGGTGACAGAGGAATCTGTTTTCAACAGCTGTATAAAGACACCACCGGGTGTACGGCGACGATACCCATCCTGTGGAAGGTTGATATACTTTAGCAATAACATTACATAAATGTGGATGTGCCATTAAAAATTATTAAATAACAAAAATTGAATCAAAAGATAGCCAATCAGTTTATAGAATGAGTTTTTTTTTTGTATTTATACATCCCGCATCCTTTTTAAAAGATTGTTTTGAAAAAAAAAATACCAATGGCATCCAACTTTTTAAATCGTACATTAAAATTAAAAAATACTTTTAGAAAGAACCAAGCTTAAAATTAACTTGCATAACTGTGATGTATATCAAAACAAAAGGATTAACTTACATTAGTCAACATGCCGCCAGCTTCTTCAACGTCGACTGTCATGTTATACAGCCTGAGAGCAACATCAGATCCAATGGTTTCAACTATCCTCGCTATCAAAAGGAAATTAAACATATGAACTAAACATAAAAGACGTTAGTTAGAATACATGTTAATAAACCGCAGATGAACTAAATAGATACATTTTAGAATTTAGTCATTGTACAAAACCATATAATATAATAATAGCAATGAGGGTTCTGCGTTGAATCGAAAGTCAAGTATTGCAGTTTAAAATACAATCATGAAAAAATCGGATCTGCCCGAAAAGACAAAAATGGCCTAGCCTACTGATCAAGCCTAAGGGGATATAACTCTATGCAAAGGTTTTGCAGGGTACAGCTAGCATACTAATAAACAGAATATAAAAACATTTCAGGCTTTACTTATTTTCGCAAAGTACATATTAATAAACAACATACAAACTAAACAATACATTTTAGACTTTAGTTGGTGAATGGGGCCACATTCTACTTAATACTATTTTTTATTTTATGCAAAGACTGAAGTAATTCACAAAGCTGTTTTGTACACTATTATAATATCCAGGTCTGAACAGAGTTATTTAATGACTCCATGATGATGAGATGTCACCTTCACAATTTGTATCAAAACCGTGGTAAGGCCGTGTTCTCTTTACACAACCATCAGAGCTTCTTAGGTGAAGGTGAACTGAACGAGGGAGGATGCACACATGTCTATCCCTCAGGACTACACCAACTGCCTTCAGTGGCTATTGTGGCAGGAGATATGATGCTTGGTAACTCTTTACATTACTGCCACTGAATTTTACCTACTTCTACAGTAATATATCTACTATCTATAGACAGTTTACTGATATTTAATTTTTTTTTGGTAAAATCTTCTATGACAAGAAATGTTACTGAAGTGGGGCCCTCTATGACAAGAAATGTTGAATATGCAACCCGCAGCTAGTAGACCAGGCTACAGCTCATAGATCTGGTTCACTATTAAAGCATCACCCAGCCACCACTATCTAGTTTTAAAATGCATAAAAGCTTATGTGCCCTTAGGATGACTGAGGAGTGCAGCGACAGTGCAGCACCAATGTTTGTCTTAGATGCTTTACAAAGACAAAATTAAACTTTGAAATAATTAGCAATTTCCGGCCAACAACTTGAATGATGAAAGTGTACTTTTAATGATCATAGCATTAATTATGTAAAATATCAAATGGAGAAATTTAATGAATTTAGGGAAATTTATATTTTTGTGTAAGATTTATAGCTTTGATGAATATGAGTTTACTTAGAAGAACATGACTATTTATAAGGACAGTCGTTTATTGATAAATTATACTTTAAGTATGGCTTGCTGTATACCAAGGTAAATTTAAGAGTTTTAAAATTATTCTGTTTCAGTTAATCCATAATTAGTCACCTGAGCTTAAAACATCTCAACCTCATTACATAATTTGTTAATGCTAAAAGATGTAAAAATGACACTTACTAAATAATTCAACTTTAGGTTCCAACAGGTTATTTGTAATACTGCTTACAATCTCTTGGACACTTCGGCTGACATTCACATCCAGCTTCTCATGCTTTGGTGTAATCTTGTTTCTCTTTTTGCCAAAGTTGCTCTTCCTTTTCCTTGACCCATGCAGATTTCCTTTCCCATCCTTGTGTATTTCAACATCTTCAAATATGTCATCATTATTGACTTCAGGCACAACTTCCACATTAGGCCTGGAGTCTTCTTTGGCTTTAGTAAAGTCATATGTCTCAACATCACGGCAAGATGCCAAACTTTTATTGACTGTAAAAGTCTGGATCTCTTGTGACAATACTTGCTCTGTTATCACTGAGCTCCAAATATTGTTTTTTTTTCTTGTGCTATTACCGGGATTATAATCAACACACATTGACTCGTTGGATAGCAGCGGGTTGATAAATGGAACTTTAACACCTCCCGTGCCTTGAGCATCACATTTTATTGGATTACTACGAGCTCGTTTCAGTTCTGAAGGGCTTTCATCTTCACTGCTGTCAGAATCTTCTGAGTTTATCGTAATCTGAGGTATCTGTGGACGATGGCCGGGTATATTTCTGTACAAATTGATAGGAGCTGGTCTTGAGTCTTGGTGACACAGCTGGAATAGAAAATGCAATCATTAAAAAAAAAATTCTAATCATTAAAATTTATTTTTCAGCTTTTTTTTTTTTAGCTCATGTGCTTTTCACAAGGTAGTTCATCAATGTTTAATTATTTTTTGTGAGGTGGTCTCTAGATATGCTGTAAATTCACAGGCAACCCAAAAATTAACTGAGTGATTCCTACGAAGTCCTTCAAAAACTTCTCTAATATTCAGCATAGAAGAAGAACCTCATCTGACAACCACTCCACTGTAACTAATAGTAGTAATAGATTCATTTCTTAGTGAAGTGGTAAAATAATAGCTTTAGTAAAGCCTTTACAAGCATTTACAGACCATGACAAGTAGTTTAAAATGATATCATAAGTTCAATACAGTAAACTCAAATACCTGAAATTCTTAATAACAAGAGCAAAAGATGTAAAAATTAACATTTTATAGCCATAAAATAAAGAATAGATAGAGAATGAGAATGTATTGTTAGAGTATGTATATCAAAATTTATATATTTTTGCAAGTTTTAATCTCTTCATGATAACGATTATATGAAATGGATATTTTTTTCCAAAAAATATATCAACCTCATCATTATCCGTATCTGAGTTAGTACATTCCCCGTCTTCTATTTCGTTATCAGACATTTTCTTGTTTTAGAATTCTTCTATGTTGAGAAAATACAATACAACACACAGACAGAAGTAATTTATTCATCACTGACCTGTATTATTGTCATTTGTTTTTTTTTTATTTTAAATCTGCTTCGTTTTTTTATTATTAAATAGATTCGATTTTTTTTTATATATTTTAGTCTAAGACTGTTTGTGGGGGAAATGGGGGCCTAGTAAGATTAGACTCAAACCAAATTTATAAATAAAAAGTACTAGTATACTAAATCATTGCTGCTATCGCTCCATTGATTCTATGCATTGATTTAAATAGTTTATTCTTATTGTTCCCATCGCTGCTTCCGTCAACGGATGGCTCTCTCAGTTGCATACAGCACGGGCGTATTTGTGTGTGTTAAAAGGGTATGTGTGCATGTGTGTTATACTGGGTTTGTGTGTGTGTATGTGTGTTATACTGGGTTTGTGTGTTAAAAGGGTTTGTGTGTATGTGAGTTTTACTGGGTTTGTGTGTGTGTTAAAGGGGTAAGTGTGTATGTGTGTTATACTTGGTTTGTATGTGTTAAAAGGGTATTATACTGGGTTTGTTTGTGTGTTAAAAGGGTATGTGTGTGTGTGTTATACTGGGTTTATGTGTGTGTTAAAAGGGTATGTGTGTGTGTGCTTTATTGAGTTAGTGTGTGTTAAAAAGGGTATGTGTGTGTGTGTGTATGTGTGTTATACTGGGTTTGTGTATGAGTGTGTGTTTATTATTTTCATTTGCCATCCACCAAGAAATCTATCTATTGGTCACAACCCACATGTGAAGAAATCAAATTGTCGTATAAATTGTTGATTATGAAATAATTTAAATATCTGGTGAGGCCACACGTTGACAATCAGTGAGTCACTGGTGAATCCACACGTTGACAATCAGTGAGTCACTGGTGAGGCCACACGTTGACAATCAGTGAGTCACTGGTGAGGCCACACGTTGACAGTCAGTGAGTCACTAGTGAGCCCACACGTTGACAGTCAATGAGTCACTAGTGAGCCCACACGTTGACAGTCAATGAGTCACTAGTGAGCCCACACGTTGACAGTCAATGAGTCACTGGTGAGGCCACACGTTGACAATCAGTGAGTCACTGGTGAGGCCACACGTTGACAATCAGTGAGTCACTGGTGGAAAGTGAAAAAAAAACATTTTCTTGTATTTTATAACACAACATACGGTACATTGTATCCTATGGATGGTACAACTAGTCCACAGCCTGGGCTCACTAAAAGTATAGATGCAGCCACTGTCTGTAACATTTCTTGTCAAATTCAATTGCATAAATTCATACCGAGTGACAAATATTTTTTTAAATCTCATTTGTTAGGATAAAAAAAAATATTTAAAATATTTAAAGTTGAAATGAATGAAATAGATAAAATGTATTCACACAGAGACACGATGTTCCCGACACTTTCACCATATCCTCCCCTCCCTCCCTCCCCCCACTCCTACAAATTTGCCAGCGTCTCTAAGTCTAAGTACCTTAGGACGGGTAAGAGTAAAATGTATCATGGGACTTGGCTATTTTATGATTTTTTTATATATTACTGTCATTTGTATTAAACAAATATAACAATAATCAGTGCTTTTTTTTTTGCACCTTTTTCAATGTGGGGGAAAATTATTACTTTTCTTGTATTTTAACGTTTATTATTAATTTATTATATTATTAATTTGTTAAAATTGAATTATTTTAAAATAGTATCTTTGCAGCTGTGGTTTAGCTTGCATCGAGGTGCGAACTGGTAGTTAAAAGTTAGGCGATCCTTCATTGAGTACAGGCACCTAATTTTTTTTTACAAAAAAGAGCACTGACAATAATCAATATCAATACAAACAAAGGGAATAATCCTAATTAAACCAAGTAGGCAGATAATGAATGTTTATTAAATTTATATATGGGTTTTTATTGCCGTTGTGAAAATATATCTTTTTTTTATACTTATTTATTTGGCGATAAAAGGAAACAGTTGGCACCGGGTGTCCGAGCTGGAGATATGCTAGGTGCAGCCCTGAATAAGTTTATATTATTAGACAGACATGCGGACATAACTACCTTTTTTTTTTACTCATAGTTAACAGAATCGTCAGCAAATTCTCTAAACCTGTGACCATAATTATACGAATGTTCATCATTGTGTCTGAGCACTCTAACGATGTCGACATTTTGCGATGCATTACACTCAAGGTACGTTTAAAAAAAGAAAAGAATTACCAAACAGGGAAACATGAAAACACGTCAAACTAATCTTATAACAATAGAATTCAAAAAGGTCATCCGACATGACGCACCATGACTAACTTTATATCAGAAGAGTTTTAGTGAACTTTTAAGTTCACTGCTTTGGCATCCGACCAGACAATAGAAGCAACCTGTATTAAAATACGATTAGCTGTGGTATATCTCACTGTTTCTGGTATCTTTTTGTTTTTTTTAAATAAATTAACATATATTACCGTAAAGGATATTGAGGAGTGCAACCTTATAACGAATACGTTATGATAAAGGAGAGCAACTGTGATGCTTCATGGTTCATAACATGTAACGAATAACACAATACATTGGGTATTCGGTTAACAAACTGTTCGGACAGCGAGCAAATCGGACAACGAACACTTTCAGGAAAGATTTTTGTGTTCGGACAACGAACAAAATTCGGATAACGAACAAAAACTAATTCTAACGAAAACGTCTCGGCTCTCGGAACACCCGACATCAGTCATCAATTTGTCCTGAAAATGGATGTGCGCGTGCGCTGACACGTCATCATTCATACTACGTAGCAGTGAGGCAGCACAGTACGACGCGTAGGGTAGTGTGCGACGACACTTTGTCAATTGTGTACCATACATGTGTAGTTGGTTTATGTCCTTGTGGTTTTCGTATGTGCTTCTCTAAACGCCTTATAAAAACTTCCTGAAAATTTGAAAATATTATGGGATCTGAAAAGAGTGGAGTGTCAAGAACTGTGTTCACCATAAAAACCAAGCAAGAGATTATAACTAAAGTAGAGAGTGGAGAAATAATGACATAGGCCTACTGCTAGGCAGTACGGCTTGAACAGGTCTACTGTAGGCTCAATCCTAGCTAAGAAATATATCATCAAGAAGACTCAAGACGCTAAATGAGTAACGAAAATTACATCTGAGAAGCAAAGAAGTGCCATTCATGAAAAATGGAGAGTTTGCTTTTAGTTTGGATAAATGAATGGGAGATGAAGAGAGATATGCAACTAGTATGGCCATCATTCAAGAGAAGGCTAGAGAAATTTTTGAGAAATTGAAAGAACAAACTCCAGGCTCGTCCTCCGAAAATCTAGAATTCAAGGCTACCACTGGCTGGTTTACAAAGTTGAAAAGGAGATCTGGCATTAAACAAGCTGATGTCAATAGGGTTGCTGATCTCCGCAACGACATTGCTATCAATCATTTCCTGAAAGTCCTGAAGAAGAGAGAAAAACAATCGACATTGGACATGTTCTTTAACGTCCAAAGAAAGGAAAAAAACTGATTAATAAGCAATACTATATGTATGTATCATATTTGTAATAAATTAACTTACTAAGAAATTATTCTTGTACATGACAATATTTTTTAATTTAATTTTTAGAATCTACAGAACGAATTAATCGAATTTCCATTAACATATATGGTAAATCGATGATCGGTTAACGAACGATTCGGATAGCGAACACATTAACGGATTAAGTTCGTTAACCGAACACCCACTGTATGAAGTATGATAAAGTAAGTAGTTAATCCGATATGCAAGAATACAACTCCTATGCAACAACAATCCAATTATATAGAAAGGAATTATCACATATTACAATTGATCTCACTTATCATATAAAACAATATCACTTCTCATTTAACGAAAATTATCTCTATGACTGTGACTATCTCTATGTCTGTGACTATCTCTATGACTCTGACTGACTATCCTTTTCTCTCTTCTCTTCTTTGACCCCCAAACTGACTCTTATATATCTTGTTTACATAAGAACTTGAACTTTCTACAAACAGCTACAATAGAACGAATAGCCGATCATCATTTCTATAAATACAATTCACTGAGTCAAGAAATGACCAGACTCTGACCTCATGACCACTAACTTGACCTCAACACACACACACACACGCAACTACACTAGGACAATTACTATTCATTTGTTTTCCAATGTTTCATTTGTATTTATCATTTAAAGAAGAAAACATGAATTAATCCAACTGTTCAATTATCATATTAATTTCTCTATAACCCTAATATTATACCAAAAAAGTATATATGGGAATTGAATGCAATTGATGAAAGATACGGAAGAAATCAAACTAAATAAATAATGGGACAGCTTTGGTATCACCTATTTAATGATTAAAACCAAAGCTGTATAACTATGGGTTGTGTAAATAGCTGTGTAACTATGGGTTGTGAAAATAGCTGTATAACTATGGGTTGTGTAAATAGCTGTATAACTATGGGTTGTGTAAATAGCTGTATAACTATGGGTTGTGTAAATAGCTGTATAACTATGGGTTGTGTAAATAGCTGTATAACTATGGGTTGTGTAAATAGCTGTATAACTATGGATTGTGCAAATAGCTGTATAACTATGGGTTGTGTAAATAGCTGTATAACTATGGATTGTGCAAATAGCTGTTTAACTATGGGTTGTGTAAATAGCTGTATAACTATGGATTGTATAAATAGCTAAATAACTACGGATTGTGTAAATAAATAAATAAAAGTAATTATAATATGTTTGGGATCCTTTTTTTTATTGTTGGGACCCTTTGCTTTACCTCACCCCCCCCGCCCCCCCCCCCGGTCACGTTGGCCTTGTTCCCGTTGCTACGGCCTTAGGTCGCGAATCTCAAACCTTTTTTCGCCAATGTACCCCATAGGGTGCTAAAGTGTGTCCTCCCCAATGTACCCCATAGGGTGCTAAAGTGTGTCCTCGCCAATGTACCCCATAGGGTGCTAAAGTGTGTCCTCGCCAATGTACCCCATAGGGTGCTAAAGTGTGTCCTCGCCAATGTACCCCATAGGGTGCTAAAGTGTGTCCTCGCCAATGTACCCCATAGGGTGCTAAAGTGTGTCCTCGCCAATGTACCCCATAGGGTGCTGAAGTGTGTCCACGCCAATGTACCCCATAGGGTGCTAAAGTATGTCCTCCGGTACTTTAGTTCTTCAAACTCATTGGTTGTTTTAAACGAAAAATTATTTGTCGCTGCGTACCACTGCATAACTTTAGCCCGTACCCCCTGAGGGTACGCGGGCCAGTGGTTGAGAACCCAGGGTCATCTAGGCATTCTAGGCCATTCTAGGGGATGAAATCTTTTTGCACTTAGTTTATAAATAGAACATTTTTCCCCGGCCATTTGTGTCTATTCAGATATTTTTTGTTTCCTACCGGCTAATGATGTTTTCATTTCCCTACCGGCTAATGATGTTTTCATTTTCCTACCGGCTAATGATGTTTTCATTTTCCCCGATGACACTTACAGATGAATGTACGAGTGATAACATATACTGTGTATAAATATAACAGTTAACGTGGTAGTTGACAAACTCTTCTTATTCACAGACATCATAAGCATCCATAGCATTCAGAAGTGAAACATGACAACAATGTTTTGTCTTGTGGCAGTTTTCGTTTTGCTGTCTTGCGGCGGTGAAACAGGTAAATAAACCAGAATGTAACCAGTTTCTTTGTTAAAATTATCACAAGATTTATTTATGTATTTCTAATTCAGTGTACCAATTTTTATTTTTGTTTTTTTTTACCATTATAAATATCGTCAACTTAGTCTGCAAATCATAAATCATCAAATGAAATTAATTTAAACGATGATACATTAATAATAACAGGCCTGTTGAATATTTTGTTTAAAGTAATGATTCCATGAATTGAAAGTGTTTAAAATGGAAACCAATGAATACAAAAGAATTTACTAATAAGAAATTGTACAATTTAGGCTCAATTCAAAAAAAAAATTAAAGATTAAATTCTTATTTTAGAGACCTAAAGCATGGATTAACTTACTTTATGGAGTATCATTTCATGCAAGTGCGTAACGCTACTCTGTAATGGTGTATAGATTATTTATAAGGTCTATAATAGGTTCTGAATGCTTAGAATACGCGCCCCGACCCCCACAACTACAACTGACACCCCTACAGTCCAAAATGATGGGTGTTTGTACACTTGTTGGTCGATACATGCCCAAGCGCAGACCGTGGGTGCGGAGAAGAGCTCACTTGAGACAGCGTGTGCCAAGATCTGGCTCTTTGAGCGAACTCGTTGGTTTACCTGGGACAATGGAGAGACGGACAGAAATGTCCGCAGTCAGATGGAGTGGCCGTCCAAAACTGACCCGTGGTGGTGGCTCAGGAGGATCAAGCAGGCACTGATTGCTTAGTTTCGTACTGGGCATTGTCCTATAGGTGCGTACTTTGGGAGGTTGAGGCCCAAAGTCGATTCCCTTTGCCGCCACTGCGGAGAGGTTGAGGAAACCTTGGATCACGTGCTTTTTGAGTGCCCCGGGCTGGCGGAACACAGGGTGGACCAGTCGGGTAGCTCGCTGACCATTGGCCTTTATGGCAGTCTCCAGAAGTTGAGAGACACAGCAAGTCTGATCGCATGGGCTCTAAGAGACTAAGTCTCAGCCCGCAGTGATCACTGAGAGAGTTCAAAGAGAGAGAGAGAGATCAGAGAAAGAGAGAGAGAGAGAGAGAGAGAGAGAGAGAGAGAGTGATAGAGAGAGAGAGAGAGAGAGAGAGAGTACACTTATTAAATTGGAGAAGCTATACATAAGGAGTTTGGCACACAAAGTACAATTGTTATATTAGAGAAAGCTTTATATGAGGAGTTCTGGCTAGTGGGTGATTAGCACATTTAGCATTAATAAAAAAGAGACTTTAATTTTAAAACAAACGGTGTATCGGCGAAGCGAAGCTAGGTGAGAACATGAAGATTGGAGTCTTGTGAAGGGTCATACAGACAAAAAATTGATTAGTGTAATAAAACTGAGGGCAGAGGGGGGTGCCTCTAATGCCATTGCGCTATCAGTGATGGCGGGGAGGAAAGAAAGGCACAATATATTCCGTCCCATTTTAGGCCTAAAGGACATAAGAGATTAACATTTCATCCAGAGGTGTACCTAGGGTAGGGGAAGGGGGGGGTCCCAATTCGTAAGTCCCCCCGGGCCCCAGCTTGAAGTTGGGACCCTCAACAATTTTTCACATTAAATAGTAAGTATATTATCTCATGTCATGGTGTTGAATGTCAAAATGAAGGGGCCCCCAAAGTAGTCAAGCCCCCCCTCGGGCCCCCAAATCACTAGGTTCGGCGCTATTTGATTTAATCCCTAAATTGACTTTACACAAGCAAAATTAATCCAGTTGCAGATTATTTTTTTCTTCTTTCTTCAAATGTTACTGACTAATGCGAGAACAAATCAGTCGGTCAGCAGCAATACTGACCAGATCTCTAGCTGGACGGAGGGAGATGATGTAGATTTTTGAATGCCGGGTGTGGGGAGGGGGGTGAGTGGGTGAGTTCAAAATTTCTGAGGTGAACTTATTACCGGGCACTAAACATAATTAGCCCATCAGTCAGGCCCCCCTATAGCATCAGATTTAACTTAATGTAGACTTTAAGGGGGCTGTGGGGGGGGGGGGGTTCAGGCAATGTTTATAGTTGATGTCAGTCTGAATTGCTCTAATCACCACCTGTATAACTTGCTTGCTTTTCTTTTAAATTTCCATCTATTTATAGAATCCAGAGAAATACACGAGGAAAACGGAGTAGTCGACTTCGGCCTGTTTTATGGGGGATTTCCGAAATCAATATGAAATTTACGGAAATCCCCGTCTATTACAAAAAAACGATTCACCACCACGCCCATTTTGCAGTACAGCGTGACATTCGTGGATGCCAACGCCGAGCCGACCGTCAGGTACTTTGTATCAGCCAAAGACAAGACAAGAGAGGGATTCACACTGAAATGTGGCACGTGGAGCAACTCCCTGGTTCACAACCTGAAAGTGACGTGGGTGGCTTTCTTTTACGAGTAGCAACAAAGGTATTGGCACTTCACTCAAAGAGTCATAGAATTGTAGACATTGAAATGTAGACATTGACATGTAAACATTGAGATGTAAACATTGAATTGTTAACATTGAATTGTAAACATTGAATTGTAAACATTGAAATGTAATCATTGAAATGTGAACATTGAAATGTAAACATATTTTTTAAAACATTCATAAAAAGAATTATTGTGAAAACTTGCTAGAATTTTTATTAAATATGTTTTTGGAATTCGACAAAATGTCTAAAGTTAATTTTTTAAGATGGAATTATAATTAATACAATTCATTTATTAGCATCATGAACCATGCAGTTTATTTTGAAATACAGTGATAAACACAATTACATTACATGTCTGTTTTACATACGTTTTTAGAGCATTTTCGAAAAAAAAAATGCTCTGTTGTCCCCGTTTTGTCTGTCTGTCCGTCATCACCCTAGATCTCAACAATCATAAGTCCTAGACCCATGATGTATATATCATTTTGTAGGACTTGGCCTGCCATGTGTGCATCAAAAGTCCATTTCGCGATATGACCTCTCAGGGCCTTAGGGCTATCCTACCTGGCAACTGGCTAGGGTCCCTTAGGGCTATCCTACCTGGCAACTGGCTAGGGTCCCTTAGGGCTATCCTACCTGGCAACTGGTTAGGGTCCATGAGAAATCGGTGCCCCATCGATTTCACTATGTGCTGTAAATAGTATAAAAATTTTACCTTTGGTCCTGGTAGCGTTATAATGACAAGATATTATAATACTTTACTACATTTCAGTCTAGTTGTCGGTAACGTTAGCAGAAGTATGTGTGGTGGACACTCGGAGGAGATGTAGATGGTGCACCAAACACAATATACAAACATTTTGAGCAAACACGATATACACACTTTTAAAACAAACGCAATATACACAAATTTAGAACACATACAATCTACAAAAATTTAGAACAAACACAATTCTATACAAACATTTAGTATAAACACACTATACACATAGTTTTGAACAAACACATTATACAAACATTTCGAACAAATAAACTATACAAATATTTAGAACAAACAGAATATACGAACATTTACTTCAAACTGTATTTAAACATTTAGAACCAATTCGAAAGATAAACAAATTCCACGCTGTTATTTTAATATTTATTTGCTATTTATTAATTGAACTAATTGTTGACTAAGTTATTTAAATTCAACAGTGGCGTTCCTGGGTGGGGGGGGGGGCGGTGGGTGCGGTCCGCACCGGGCGGCACTTTTTATTACTTTTTAGGGGGGGGGGCGTCAAAAATGTATAGATTAAATTGAAAGACCTAAATGAGAGGGCGGCAAAATCGTCTTCCGCCCAGGGCGGCCGATACCCACGCTACGCCGCTGAAATACAAGGACACCCACGAGATATGCTTACATGAGCAACATAGCCGGCGTGGTAGGACTGAGACTACAAAGAAAGGTAACTCCCGAACGTTTTCATTGAGCTCGTATATTTTTTGACAGTCAAAGACTCTTGAAAACAAAAAAAAAAACAACTAAAAATGATCATGTATAGGTACGAAACAATCAATTTATTATTTCTAGCACATAATTTAAACGACACAATGCCACACTTTTATAAAATACACAAATATAGGATTGGATATGATTGACATGTGAAGCTAGTAAACAAAAAAAAAAAACAAGATCTAAACCTGTGTGCCATCATTGTTGGTAACTAATGAACACAGACATATTGTTTACATACTGCTGACATTACTTCCCGTAGATACCAATACCACTGTAATTAACTCCCGAGTCTAAAGTTACACTGTGGGTGTGTACATTATTTGACCCCCACACAATAGAATGGGGCTCCACTGTTGGTGTGTACACTACTTGTCAGCTAGAATATTGAAATATTTACATGCCAAGTTTTTAAACAAATAAACAGTACGTATTCATTAATAAACGCATCAATATTTTTTACAAGTGTTACCAAGGTAACTTTTGGATGACAGCTGACAACACAGTCACTGTAGAGGTTTGAAGATTGTTTTTTTTTTGGTTACGTGTAACTTATATCTATCTATCTATCTATCTATCTATCTATCTATCTATCTATCTATCTATCTATCTATCTATCTATCTATCTATCTATCTATCTATCTATCTATCTATCTATCTATCTATCTATCTATCTATCTATCTATCTATCTATCTATCTATCTATCATCTATCTATATATATATATATTCATAAAAAAATAAACTTTAACAGACAAAGATGACTCATTTCTTGTTGACTCATTTCTTGTTGACTCATTTCTTGTTGACTCATTTCTTGTTGACTCATTTCTTGTTGACTCATTTCTTGTTGACTCATTTCTTGTTGACTCAATAATATTTTCAATTCTGTAATGTTTTTCTAATTTGATTTTATGGAAAGTATTAGCCAAAGGGAAACATTTTAAACAGGGGCAAACATCAAAGTAATTAGCGTAAAATGTAAAGCCTTGTTTTCATCCATTTATATCAGTGTTTGCAACCTGCTCTGGTTGGGCCGGACTGTGCACAGCCTGTCCCATCACACCGACCTTGTTGTTTCACAACTGTTGTGCTCACCTAAAGTGGCGGCCTTAAAGAAGGGCCCCTCGTCAACGGCCCTAGGCCTGAGAAGGCCTCGAGCTTAGCCAGGGACCTAAATGGACTGTAGAGACAAAGATTGAAGAAGAAATAATCTGAAGAATATATACATATATAATATGACGCGAACTCTTGGTCCTGCATGTGCTTAAATTGTTAGCAGATGTTGATGTCTACCTGCCCTAGTTGAATAGGACAAAGCGTACAGCATGCAAATCATGGCTTGTTGCATGCTCCACATTATTTGCAGCTTTGCGCGTTGGGCGTTACGCCCAGACGAGCAAACAATTGTTCTGATGCATTTATTTCATTTCATCTCATTACGGATAGGCATTCACCAGGTTGGGACATTTTGGCGAACGTTGTCAAACTCATCGGTGGTGGAGATAAATTTGGGTAACCATTAATATTCACATCGTGAACGCAGCCAGGCAATTTTGGGCCTCCTTACTAATTAGAATACCACCATCCACCTTAAGTATTCAGTGAAAAAAAATATTAAGAAATAATATTTAATTGTAAAGGGACTTTTTCTCTGAGTCTTTGACAAGTGACCGGGCTGGATCTCCCACAATTTACACCCCCCTTCCCCCCGTCATAGGTTGACTTTCAAATTCTGATCAAAATACTTCAATCTATTGTTTCGATGTAGAAATAATGTGAAAAAAAAACTCCAATAAATAATAAAATGATGTGAAAGTTGTAGTGACAGCCCCATGTGACGCCCCATGTCAGGATGATATGAAATATCTTAGATCCTATAAAACCACTAATGAGACGGTTTTGTATGGTGCCCTTCTTTCACTCTCCACCATAGCCAATAGTGCAATGGCCATGTCCTCACCGGTGATCGAACCAGGTACCTTCAGGTGGACAATCGAGCGCTTTACCGAACGACCATCCGTCCCCCAGTCCCAAGCAGGAAGTGATATTTAGGTCGCGTGCCGACCGATGTGGCTATGCAGGCCGACTGTGTCACGCGTGTCCTAGTTTCGCCATCACAGTCCAGCCTAATTGGCCGCAACAGTCCAGCCTAATTGGCCGCTACAGTCCAGCCTAATTGGCCTCAACAGTACGGATCTACTGTGACACTCACCATCATATTTTTTTATTGTCCTCACTACAAGATAGCGCACTTTTTTTTGGCCACTTATCAAAAAAGCCACCAGTTTTTTTTTTCGAAACCTGGCTATTAAGAAAGAAAAACGGACAGGAAAAAAAACCTCATTGTGTATTGTCGATTTAGAAATTTGTAAAAAATTAGTCCACATTGTGAGATCCACTGAATCCCTGGTGTGATGTAAAACACAGTTTCTAGTGTTGAACAATACAACGTCTGGTACATTGCATCCCGTGGATGGGAGAACTAGCCCACCGCATGGACCCCCCCTCCCCCTTCACTGTCAGTAACATTTCTTGTCAAATTCGATTATATAAAATCAATATATATATATATATATATATATATATATATATATATATATATATATATGATATATATTTATTCTACTCAATAGTACAAAAAAGTGTTAATGACTCAAATGAATGCATTAAATATCCTGTATTTACACTGAGACACTATGGTTCAGACACATTCCTTTCGCCATAACCTCCCCCCCCCCCGGCCAGCCTTCCCCCATACTTGCCATCGTCTCAAAAATACCACAGAGAGTGTAATGCATCATGGGGTTTGACGAATTTTTAAAATCATGTTTAAATTACTGACATTCTTACAAATAAATATAAACAAGCAATTAAGCCTGTTCCATTCTGGACACAGGACGTGTTAGCGCATTTTCATGTTATGTATCAGTACGTTTGTTAGCTTTCAGTAAATATTTGTAAATTTTTGAAATGTTTATAAATTCTATTGTGTAATGCATATATTTGTAAAAAAAAAATTATAAAGACGTTTCTTTATATTTGAAAAAAAAATTATTGTCTCTTAAATCTAACTACAAGTGGTTTGTGGTTACTGAAATATGACTCATAATTGAAAACATTCTAAATTATAGTCATTTAATCGTCCGAAAACTCCGTCAATTGTTGCATAGCTCTGATACTTTCAATTAAACTCAGAACACAAGCTTACTATTTCATTTGATGAGTTTCTTAATAAATCTTGGTGAAACTACGTGCTGCAGTATTTCGCACCAAATGAACGGGTTATTGAACGTACAAGGTGTATATATAATATATAAGCCCCTTAGGAGCCCTGAAGCCCGGCCCTCAGAGGCCCTATCGCGAAATGAACTTTTGATGTACACATGGCAGGCCAAGACCTACAAAATGATATATACATCATGGGTCTAGGACTTATAGTTGCTGAGATATAGCGCTCATTTATTAATATAGCTTATATTGTAAAAAACGGTACTAAGGCCCCTTTTACGTCCCTGAGAGGTCAGATCGCGAAATGAAAAAAAGTCATTTCTTGGCAGGCCAAGACCTACAAAATGATATATACATCATGGGTCTAAGAATTATGGTTATTGAGATCTAGGGTGATGACAGACGGACAGACAAAACGGGGACAATAGAGCATTTTTTTTTCGAAAATGCTCTAAAAATACCACAGAAAAAAGTAAACATCCAAATTAGAATTAATTAGCCAGTAAAAGAACAATGTCTATCTAACATATATATATATATATATATATATATATATATATATATATATATATATATATATATATATATATATATATATATATATATATATATGGGTACTTTCTACTGTTGTGAAAATATAGTTTTTAATTCAATAGGCGAGAAAAGTAAAACGTTTGCACTCGTGGCGCTTGTCTACACTAGGTGCAGCCCTAAATAAGACTATATTATCAGACAGACATAACTACCTCATTACTCATAGTCTGCATTTAGACAGAGCTCTAAACAAAATGAACAACGAACCTGTGGCCACAAAAATAGAAACGTTTAACTTACTGTCTGAGCACAATAATGGATGTAACATTTTGGAATACATTACACTCAAGGTTATTTCTTTTTTCTTAAATATTTGATAAACACAAGAATGAACAAACAGGGGAACTGGGAAACACGCGTATCATCTGAACCATTCAACTCTATAAATAGAAAGTGGCATCTGCCATGACGCACCATATAGCGATAGATTTCACGTGAACTTTGAGTTCATTGGTGCTGCCAGAGACAAAACAAAAGAAGCAGCCAGTGTTACAGTAGGATATGTTGCCCTGTTGGCTGTGTCAGTGTTTTTGTTATCTTTTTATCATTATACAAGAAAGATAAATACGTTTTAATATTTATTTATTACACTGGGCAACAAAAAAAATTTTTTTGAAAATCGTCCTGGGTTTTCCAGTTGAATTAGACTAATTTTGATGCTCTGAGTCCGAAAATGACATTGGTTCTGCTCAATCTGGTCAGGAATTTTTCCTACAGAAATCTTTAAAAAAAAAATCGTTTTTTTGTAAAAAAAACAACAACACATTTTTGCGGATCATCAGCTGATAAACCCCTGATGATTTTTTCCGTTTTACACAAGAAATAAAAGTCAACGTATTCAAATTCATTCAGTTTGTATTTATCCACCAAATTTGATAAGCAAAATTATCATATTATTAGTATAACAATGAGCGTTACGTGAAATAAAAATTCAGAGTTCAAGGCATAAATCGGCGTTTCTTCGATTCCCGTGTGTGAGCAGTTGCTGGGTTGTCTCTCTTCAGCGACCAGCAGTAGTCCGCTAGCATGACTGCATCCCACCTCCCCTGGTACCTTTCCTCCATTTGGCGGATGTCCTGATGGAACCTTTCTCCCTGCTCATCGCTCATCGCCCCAAGGTTTTCAGGAAATTTCTCCATGTGTGAGAACAGGAAGTGCATCTTTATACTCATCACATACCCGAGTTTTTGGAAGTCCTCTATCATGCTGCTGATGAGTCTGACGTGGTTTGCTGCCTTCATGTTCCCCAGGAAGTTGTTCACCACCTGCACAAACGATTTCCAGGCGGCGCACTCAAACGTGTTCATGGAGTTTTGGAACTCTGTGTCCCTTATGAGCTGCCGTATCTTTTGCCGTCGAAAATGCCGGCCTTCAGCTTCTCAATGGTCATTTGAGGAAATGCTCAGCACATGTAGTTGAAGCACCTCCCATCCTTGTCCAGAGAGGGCGTAAACTGTTTCATTAACCCAAGCTTCATGTGCAGCGGTGGGGTCAATAACTTCTCCCGGTCAACAAGAGGTACGTTTATGATGTTTCTCGCCCCAGGTACTAACTGCTTCCGCGCAGGCCACTCTTTCTTTACATAGTGCTGGGCTCTGTCGCGACTTTCTTACATACATATAAAGCATGGTTACTTCATGAACCCGGACTGCTGACCAAGTAGAAAGTTCACCATCTTTAAGTCGACGCAGATAATCCATTGATGCTGCTCATATTGGATTTTGTCGAGCACATACTTCACTGCTTCATATTTCTCTTCAAGAGTTGTGGATTGCGCAAGAGGGATTGAGGCGAACTGGCACCCGTCGTGGAGAAGTACACATTTCAAAGAGCGCTTGCAGCTGTCAATGAAGAGTCGCCAATCTCTCGGATCGTATTGAGGACCGCCGAGTCTATCAAGAAGACCGGCGACATCTCGGCATTACCCAAGGTCTTCCTCCTGGCAGTAGTAGCCCATGTAGTCCACATGCCTTCTACGGAAGAAAGTTAGACGCGAGTCCTTGCAAAGTAGATTTTTCTCTTTGAGTCTGGAGGCCAACAGCTCGGAGGAATTATTCGACAAGCTGAGATCTCGAACCAGATCATTAAGCTCACATTGTGAGAACGGCTGCGGACCATCTTGTGATTCATACTCCTCTTCTGTATTTCCTCCGTCGTCTAAAGTGTTGGCCTCATCGTCGCTGTCAGGAAGATCTCTAAACGGTGGTACAGGAATTTTTTCGCAGTGAGCAGCTGGACGACGGGCAGATGGAAGGTCGGGGTACTGAAGGCTGTGCCCAATCAAGTGCTGATGCATTAAATAATCAAGTGAAAATCCAGATTGATGATTTATAAATAAAATATCATTATCTCTGTTGTAATAATAATGATTATTTTGCTGCTAATTTTTATGCAGCTAATTTAGAGAAATGATTGAACTCAAAACCCCGTCATGTAGGTCTAGGGCTGTATCTGAAGAAGTTGACCTGACCGAGCAAAATCAATGTGATATTCGGACTCAGAACACCAAAATTAGTCTAAATCAGTTGAAAAACCCCTGACGATTTTTTGGCTGTTGCCCATTGTTATCTGATATTTATCTTTGTATATTATTAAAAGAAATTAAACATGAATTAAGCCATTATTGGTCAGTTATTATTTATTCCTCTATAACATTAATGTTATACTGAAAAGTATGTACAGGAATTGAATACAATTGAAAGATACGAAAGAAATCAAATTAAAAACAAAATAGGGCAGCTTCGGTAGCACCTATAAAGCTGATTAGTCAGTGATTAGTACAATAACTATGGATGCACTGCATGAGAAAAAGGCAGATTTCTGAGCACGCTGAATTTCCTTAATGTCAGCTTAAGGATATGGCTCTCAATGACGTCACCATCACGTCACCTCCACGTCACCGGGTCTGATTAATAAGAGTGTCAGCTTTTTAGCTCACGTGATTGGTACACATGATCCATGGAAATCTAGATATAGCATCAGGAAGGACAACCAATATTTTTAAAAATACGGTTTAGGCTGACACACAATCAAGTGTTTAGCGTTAGTCTTCATGTTTAATAGCAGTTTTGTATATTTGGTACTTATATTTTTATGAAATAAACACAAACGCAATTAAAGTTTGAAAACTTTTAATAACAATTTTTTTAATTTAAAATCTTTATTTTGTCAATTTAATTATTTTTCGTTTTTTCATTGGTTTTTCATGAATGGTCTCATTCAATTGCTTAACATAATTTTTAGACGAACAATTAAAAAATTTAACATAAATAAGTTCTTTTAAATTATGATTGAAATAAACAAATAATTTCTTCAATCAGCAATGACTCATCAATTGTTACTCTATCAACAATTTAAACGTTTTTTTTATTTGTTTGTCCTAGAAATAGTTTCAGACTACTTGCTGATCTTTTCAATGAATTGAATACTTTCCAATTTAGTAGGCAAGTAGAGAAGGTGTACTCAGATGGCTTCAATAGCCCTCCTCTGTTGACATTGTTAAAAAAAAACATCCAGCTTTTTCAATCTTAATTCGTCAATGTCTTTAAAATTTTTATCGACTAATATTTCTCTAAAGCTTTTATTTTAAAAATTATGTTATTATAGTATATATATGAAAATGTAGTAAATTGAAAGGGCTTTTTAACAATATATGTTTCAAAGTGATATTATTATGCAAGTATTTTATTATTTTTAAAAAGTTTAGATGAAAAAAATAAACAAAAATAAATAAATTAAACAATTTACAAACACAAAGAAGAAAAAAAAATTCATTATGATTCATTTCAATAAAAGTTACTTTTTATTAAACTACATTCAATTCTTTGTGTGTAGGATATTTTTGAAGACATTATAATCAGATACAAAAGATATTTAAAAATTTCTAAAAATGATGTGTTTTAACAGAAAAAGGACCAAAAATCTGCTGGGATCAACATTGACCATGCAACGAGAAAAATTCAAAAATATAAATCTAAGTTATAAAAACTAACATTCTAATGTCTATTGATAACAACAAAGCTCAATTTCAGTATGTTTTATAACTTTGCTAAAAATATTTTACAAGATTAGTGTAACTATTATACCAGCTTATGATAATTTTTCATAGAACATTATATTTATTATCAACTGGTCACTCTTATCTACACCCCCCATATATTTATTGTAATCCTGTATTATGGTTGGTTGGTCAACAGTAAGTTCCTAAAATTTCCCATTTACTTAGTCTGTGATTTAAATGTTCCAAATCCATTTGCATTATGCATAGTGGACATAACCGAAACAGTTTTATTGTCCCTCCATCGTACTGTCAATAACTCCCTTTCTAACTCATCTCATATCCCCTCTTTTAGATTTTTTTTCAAAGTATTTTATATTTTTCAAAGATTGGGGAATACCTTTACATGTCCTAAGAATAGTTCCACATGCTCTTACCCCTAAATTCCATAGATCTTTAGACAATTGTATAGTAGTATAAAAATTATCGACTAATAATTTACACCCCTCTTTAGCTAAAGATTTAATTAATTTCACTACCACCCCATATGCCAATCCAAAAGGCCCATTATCCTGTTTACCTAAATACATGTATAAATGAAAATCATAAGTATACCTAGAAAGAGAATCAGCTAATACCCATACCGTTATTTCTTATCATTCTTTAATCTATTGATATATCTTGGTAAGGCTGAAGCAATTTTATACATACAATCTAATAAAGTTAAAGAAAAAATGTACTTTACATAACTTGTTGGTTTTGTCTTCAGTTTGAGGATTAGACACCTTTAGAAAGCTCATTATAGATTTCAATCTATCACGAAACATAAAAGCTCTGGCCCAAAGTCCATTGTATAGTGATTTAGTTGACCAGAAGCGGTCAATGTTCTGTGCTTGAACAAGTCCAGCATACATGATAAGTCCACGGAATCTGTAGAATTCATCTGGTGTAAGATCAAACCAGCCTTGGTAAACACAAGTTTATGTAGGTCCATAATGTCTGGCATTGCTATTATTAGTCACAAATATGAATTACTAAGTCCAAAGTAAAATAAAGTTTTTAAAATGCCACTGCATTGCATAATTTCCTAATGTCTTCCCTTGTTTTAGCTCCTCCGAGTTGTTGAATGCCTGGATCCCTCTCAGGTAGAAAATTCTTTGGTGGTTCTGGTAATGTGTCATTCAATTCATTCATATCATCATGCCATATGATCTGGGGGATAAAAAAAATATGTAAAGAAAACCATAAATAAAAAAAAAATTCAGCTTATTTATCGAGCTACAATTAATTATTTTATAATGATGAAAACAAAATATCATCAATACAGATATGTAAATATTATGTAAACTTCAGTTTTTTTGTTGTTTTTTTTGTGTTTACGAAAATCTGCTGATTGGCAATAACACAAAAATAAAACAGTAACAGAAATTCTAGCGGTAGAGAACTAAATAAATAATATTTATACATAAACCTTTATATAATAAAATATAAATCTTTATACTTTTCTCTTATTTTATAACTATTCCCACATTTTAAGTTCTAAAGAATAAATAAATGAATAAATAAATAAACATAAAGATCATTAAGACAAAGTCAAAGCATGTTGGTTCAATACTTACACATGTGAGTTTGGAAGTGTTGAAAACTTGAATTAAAACTAATATTTTCAGCTTCAAAGTCATCTGAAGAAGTAATGAGCTCCCAAGTTTCATCTTTGTCACTTGAATCAAGTTTATTTTCCTCTAAATAATCAGAATCGAATTGACTGACAAAACGTAAACAAATCAAAATGGCGTTCGGTGCCAACTGATAGCGTTGTTTTATTTACGAGAAATTGTTGTTAAAATAAAAATTGACAATTATTTTTTAGTAGAAAGTATTTAGAAAGCATTTTTTTAAATAAAAATATTATACTAGACATAAAAAGTCACATTTTATTGTATGCCGTCTGTTGGGCTTTAATCCTTGCGTCAGCCTAAACCGTACACAACTAGAATGAAATTTTGTTTGGTTGTCTATCCTGGTGTTATATCTAGATATCCATGACATGATCCCAGCAGTTTAGACTCGCGTGCACAGCCATTTTAGTTGGTCCTTCAACATGAACACAACGTTGTTTTTCTTTTTTTAGATCACAATCAATGAGTTGAAGGAAACTGTGCACTTTTAGTGGTTTTTTTATCTGTATTGTGCACTATAAAGTGCACAGCCTGAGTACAACATCACATCGGTCCTATTCCGCTTTCTACAGTATCAGAAATGCATAATAAAACCATTTGTCGCATTGCAATGTTATAATTATGCTTTTAAGCATATTAACTAAAAATATGTATCTATTGAACAGCCTTTGCCAATGTATCTTCCATTAACAATACCTTGGACATTAGCGCGATTGTTTAGACCAGTGGTCCCCAACCTTTTTCTCCCCACGGACCAGTCAACGTTTCATCATTTCACCGCGGCCCACTGGAAAAAAGGGGGGGGGCGTTGATTATTTCTCGTCCATGGAAAGTCGCCACAATCATGAGAGAAATACACCACAGCAATCATGAGAGAAATACACCACAGCAATCATGAGAGAAATACACCACAGCAATCACGAGAGAAATACACCACAGCAATCATGAGAGAAATACACCACAGCAATCATGAGAGAAATACACCACAGCAATCATGAGAGAAATACACCACAGCAATCATGAGAGAAATACACCACAGCAATCATGAGAGAAATACGCCACAGCAATCATGAGAGAAATACACCACAGTATTAAGAAGGAAATAATGTCATGTTTCTTGGGCGGCCCACTATCATTCGATTCACGAACCAGTACCGGTCGGTGGCTTGGCGGGTTGGGGACCACTGGTTTAGACCAACAATAAAAAAAAAGTATAGTATGTTTGTGATCTCTTTTATTGTTTGGATCTCTTTTATTGTTGGGATCTCTTTTATTGTTGGGATCACTTTTATTGTAGGGATCTCTTTTATTGTTTGGATCTCTTTTATTGTTGGGATCTCTTTTATTGTACGGACCTCTTTTACTGTTGGAATCTCTTTTATTGTTGAGATGTCTTTTATTGTTGGGATGTCCATTTTTTGGGATGTCTTTTATTTTTGGGATCATTTTTATTGTTGAGATCTCTTTTATTGTTGGGATCTCTTTTATTGCTGGGATCTCTTTTATTGTTGGGATCTCTTTTATTGTTGGGATCTCTAATATTGTTGGGATCTCTTTTATTGTTGGGATCTCTTTTATTGTTGGGATTTCTTTTATTGTTGGGATCTCTTTTATTGTTGGGATCTCTAATATTGTTGGGATCTCTTTTATTGTTGGGATCTCTTTTATTGTTGGGATCTCTAATATTGTTGGGATGTCTTTTAATGTTGGGATCTCTTTTATTGTTGGGATCTTTTTTACTGTTGGAATCTCTTTTATTGTTGAGATGTCTTTTATTGTTGGGATGTCTTTTTTTGGGATGTCTTTTATTTTTGGGATCTTTTTTATTGTTGGGATCTCTTTTATTGTTTGGATCTCTTTTATTGCTGGGATCTCTTTTATTGTTGGGATCTCTTTTATTGTTGGGATCTCTTTTATTGTTGGGATCTCTTTTATTATTGGGATGTCTTTTATTGTTGGGATCTCTTTTATTATTGGGATGTCTTTTAATGTTGGGATCTCTTTTATTGTTGGGATCTCTTTTATTGTTGGGATCTCTTTTATTGTTGGGATCTCTTTTATTGTTGGGATCTCTTTTATTATTGGAATCTCTTTTATTGTTGAGATGTCTTTTATTGTTGGGATGTCTTTTTTTTTTGGGATGTCTTTTATTTTTGGGATCTTTTTTATTGTTGGGATCTCTTTTATTGTTGGGATCTCTTTTATTGTTTGGATCTCTTTTATTGCTGGGATCTCTTTTATTGCTGTGATCTCTTTCATTGCTGGGATCTCTTTTATTGTTGGGATCTCTTTTATTGTTGGGATCTCTTTTATTGCCAGCGGGCCGGACCAAGATTAGCTGGATAAAGTGTTGACATGAGCTAACCTAAATAAAAGTACAATTCATAACATAAACAAGATAAAGTTAAGCTTTTGCCAATTAGTTAACGAGTACAAAATTTTCACCGTCAATTTCTGTCAAGTCAGAAATTTTTGTTTTCTACCTGCTTATGAGGTTTTAATTTTATGCAAATGCTCTTATTTATAGATTAAGTTGCAAGTGATAATATGTAACATGTATATATAGAGCAGGTAACGAGACATGTTTACAAAACTGAATTTACAGATATCATTAGCATCAATCGCTGGAGGAGAAAGTGAGACACGACAACAATGTTTTGGCTTTTGTCAGTTTGCGTTTTGCTGTCTTTTTGCGGTGGAGCAGGTAAATAAACCAGAATGTAACCAGTTTCTTAGTTAAAATTATCCCATGATTTATTGATTTGTAATTCCTTGTATTTGTTGTTGTTTTTGCCATTATATGCATCGTCACTATTTCTATCAGTCACAGATACAAATATTTACAATTGACTATTAGGGTGAGCTCCCTTGCTAATTCGTCGCGATTGGTGAGGGGCACCATAGAGCCCAACTTTTAACATTTTATTTTTTTTATTTTTTATTTTGATTTAAGAGTGCATCATTTTTTTTTCTTCGCTCGAGGCCTTAACTGACATTAGTCCACAAAACGACAGCTGAAAATTATTTAAAACGATTAGCCGTAAGAAATAAGGGGCCACTTGAATTATATTTCTTTAAGTAACGATTCCAGGAATTATATGTTTTTGAAATGTTTTTTTTAGCAAATGCATATGAGAGAATGAACCTAAAAGAAATCGTACATTAATAACTCAATATTTTTATCAATATTTAAAGTCTATAATTGGTGTATAAACATGGATAAGGTCAATAATAGGCTTTGGATCTTTGGAATGCCCTACCCCCCCCCAACCCAAACAACAGATGACGCCCCTTTCTACCCGCCTACGTAATTGCTTTCCACCCCTCCTTTATCTTTCTTTCGATTTAAGAGGGCACCATTTTATTTCTTCGCCCGAGGCCTTAATCAACATAAATCTGTCAACGACAGATTTCTTCTTTAAGCGTCTGCGGCTCTGCCTATTGTCACTGACCTGTTCAAACGTCAGTCTATTGTCACTGACCTGTTCAAACGTCTGCCTATTGCCACTGACCTGTTCAAACGTCAGTCTATTTCACTGACCTGTTCAAACGTCTGCCTATCGCCACTGACCTGTTCAAACGTCAGTCTATTGTCACTGACCTGTTCAAACGTCAGACTATTGCCACTGACCTGTTCAAACGTCAGTCTATTGCCACTGACCTGTTCAAACGTCAGCCTATTGCCACTGACCTGTTCAAACGTCAGTCTATTGTCACTGACCTGTTCAAACGTCAGACTATTGCCACTGACCTGTTCAAACGTCAGTCTATTGCCACTGACCTGTTCAAACGTCAGTCTATTGCCACTGACCTGTTCAAACGTCAGACTATTGCCACTGACCTGTTCAAACGTCAGACTATTGCCACTGACCTGTTCAAACGTCAGACTATTGCCACTGACCTGTTCAAACGTCAGACTATTGCCACTGACCTGTTCAAACGTCAGTCTATTGCCACTGACCTGTTCAAACGTCAGTCTATTGCCATTGACCTGTTCAAACGTCAGACTATTGCCACTGACCTGTTCGCGAATGAGCCTGCCATTTGGACTGAAGTGGGGATGATAATTTCTTTCGTGGAAGGGAGGAGAGTTGAGGTTTTAAGAGGTAGACGTATTTAAGGGCCCTACACAAAATATGCCTACCTGTCTGTGCCCTATTGCATCAGATCGTACTTAAACAAGGCTTGAGAGGGTTCTTTGGCAGTGAAGACGGTTGGCTAAGCCATGTTTATTGTTCCTATCCATAAAAATTGATTTGTTCACAATATGCGAATATATTTGTTCTTGTATTTATAGAATCAAGGGAAATACACGAGGAACGTGGGGAACTCGCCTGCGGCCTGTATCATGGGGGATTTCCGAAAACGGAAGGCGTCGGTATCAAATATACGGAAATTCCCGTTACGTTCAAAAAACGATTCATCGCCACGCCCATTGTGCAGTACAGCGTGAATTATGTGGATGCTAACGCCGAACCGACCATCAGGTACTTTGTGGACGTCAAAAGCACCACAAGAGAGGGATTCACATTTAAATGCGGGACATGGAGCACATCTCTGGTTCACAGCGTGAAAGTCGTCTGGGTGGCTTTCTATTATGAGTAATTACAAAAGTTTGACCCATACTATTCCCACTACACTCATACAGTTTGACTCATACTATTGCCACTACACTCAAACAGTTTGACCCATACTGTTGCCACTACACTCAAACAGTTCTTGAAATGTTAACACATTCTTTAAAGCTTTCATTAAAAATAAAAATAAAATTGTGAAAATTTCTTGTCATTCTATTAAATATGATGTTATAATTTGATAGAATGCCCTAATTTAATTTTTTAAAAAATAGAATTATAATTATTACACTTTATGTATCAACATTATAAGCTATACCTTTTTACTTTGAAATACAGTGACACATAATAATTAACGCAATTGACATTAAAGTATCTTTCTCTTATATATTTACGTTTTCTCTTTTTTTTATTTTGTATTGTTGCACACAGAGACATAACAATGTTATCTGGTACATAAAGATATAACAATGTGATATGGCTATTAAAGATATAACAATGTTATCTGGTACATAAAGATATAACAATGTTATCTGGCACATAGAGATGTAATAATATTAACTGGCACATAAAGATATAACAATGTTATCTGGAACTTAAAGATATAACAATGTTATCTGACATTTAAAGATTTAGCAATGTTGTAAGGCACATAAAGAAATAACAATATTATCTGGCACTTAAAGCTATAACAATGGCGTATCTCTGCGCTAATTTTGGATGTTTAAAAATCTTCTTGTGTTTAAATGTTCCTGTGTTAAGTTAATTTAGTGTATTTTAATGATGTTCCATTTATACAAAGTCTTACTTTAAAAAAATAAATGTGGCTTAAAATAATGAAATGGGACAGGTGGTCGTGCGGTGTTATAGCGCTCGACTGTCGACGGGAAGGTCCCGGGTTCGAATATCAGTGAGAATCTCTGGATTTTCTCAGGTGCTGGTGAAAGTTCCCAAGTCCACCCAGCTTTATATGGGAACCTGACTTTAAGTTGGAAAAGTAAAGACGACTTGGCGTTTTGCTGACCAATTAATTCCTTCATAAGCCGAGTTTACTGTAACAGATAACTTTGAAACTTCATGAAGACAATGAAGACAATCGTTAGTTTAGATATAAACAAGCCACGCCGTACAGTAATGTATTTTTTTTAAACATTAAATTTATAAATGTAATTAAACTATGTAAGACGTTTTTTGGTTACATAAGGCCCGTATAGAGGGGGGATAAATACCTGGCTATCGGTTAGGGTCCATTAGAATTTGGGGCCCCATTGCTTTCAATAATATGTTGTATCAGGGGTCTAACAATCAAGGAAATGCAGCAATTTCAACTCATTTGAAAGGGCGTATGTCAAGACATACCTTCCAATATTCAATTTAGGAAATGAAGAAGTGACAGCAACAATCAAATTAGAAATAGTTTCTTCAGTTGTTCCTGGCTGTTGAACTTGTTCTGTTGTCCTCAATGCATGTGATAATTCAGGTGCTGCATACGCCCTAAAATCTTCCAATAACGGCTTTTCGGAATCCCACGATTTCTCTACTTTTTGTTTTATTGAGCCTGTACAACAATATCTGAAATCCATCTTTTCATATTAATTTAGGATAAATTTAAAAATTCACTCAGTGGCAGACGATTATAAACTAACAAGAGTTGCCAGATTAAAAAAAAAACCTGAACGCCAAAAACATTTTCAAAGGTCAAATCAAGTTACAGAAGGCCAAACTAAACAAAAAAAAAATAAAAATCGGAATATGCTTGTGCTTGTAGTCAAAATGTGAGAATTTTCAAATACATTTATTTATGTCAATATAAATAATTAATGTATACTTAAGTTGGATTTAATTGAGAAATAAACCTGTATGGCATTGTCAGTTAAAATAAAAAAAACCTATTATTTTGCCCCCCTTCTTGAAAAATTCCTAGCGACGCCCATGGTCATGCGTCAACCGAAATGCTTGTCTCATTAGGTGAGACAAAGTATACAATATGTATGTGTCAATTCTCTATCTACAATATACGTATAATTGTTACCAGTGCTTTTTGTCTGGCGGAATGCACCGGAACGGCGTTCTGGCACCTTTATTATGTAGACTTTATTTACTGCCTGTTTCTGCTTTCTGGATATCGTTATGCGTCTCAGATGTAACTGCCGTATATCTGATCTTTCGTCGATAATTGTTGTGGATAAATTCATTTGAAGTAATATTATAATAGATTGTCTAAATCTAATTATCGTTCAGTGTGTCCATTATTTCTATCAATAGTTAGATCAATCGTGCGAGACGTATAGATTTAATTTGATACATGTTTTATATATTTCAAATTATAAATACAAAAAAAAAGTTTTGGAAATGGCAATAAAAAACAAAACACAGTATAATTTTCATTACATACAAATAATGTAATAGTAATGTTTTGTTATTAAAATGTTACAAATGATTGTTATTTAAAAAAAAACCCAGTATTTTTTAATAGTATTTAATCTAGATAGATCACGTATAGGTACAAACCACTCAAGTTATTATTTCTAGCGCATAATTTAACCGACACACTTTTATAAAATACAAAAATAAAGGATTGGATATGATTTACATGTGAAGCTTGTAAACAAAATAAACAATACATAAACCTGTCTGCTGTCATTGTTGGTACTAATGAACACAGCCATATTGTTTACATACTGCTGACATTACTTCCCGTAGATACCAATACCACTGTAATTAACTCCCGAGTCTAAAGCTCCACTGTGGGTGTGTTCATTACTTGACCCCACACAATAGACTGGAGCTCCACTACTTCCTGGACATGTACTTGTTGTGTAGGTCAACTTTGAATTATCATAATTATTATTATATTCACTGACTTTGTGATTGTCCATCAACTGACCAACACTGACCTGTTTATGATACCCATGAGGATGTGATACTATAAATGTCAACTTGACATCATATTTATTATTGTGCTTGTTGAAAACTTTACACCTGAGATCTGACCTTTGTACCGACATGTTGTACAGTTTATCTCCAAGTGAGTCACATGTTATATATTTTAAATGACACCAGTCTGCATCAACTTCTACATCATAGACACTGACCTTATCAAGACTGACCATCGGACTATCTTGTCCATCATAAAACAATCTACAGGACGTGTGGCTGGCTTCAATGTCATCGTAAACCAAATGTGTGGCTGTGGTCACAAAAATCTCCCACCAGACATTGTTGGGTTTGTCTGAATGTTGACATTTTGTACATGGACATGTTCTAGTTAATGCATCAAAAAAGCTCAAATATTTTTCCCCATTTACATTAAATTCATCTCCAGCTGAATCAACTCCACATCCATCAGTAAACTTGTACACATCTATCTGCCCAGTTCCAACCCTAAATGTTGTTTGATTTCTCATGTTATAGAAAGGATATGGAATATTTGTGTCCAGGTAAAACTCTGGTCTGTTTGGACTGGTCATTTTAACATCAACTCTTACTGTCAGGTCAGCTGTGGCCTTAATCAACTCATACAGGTCAGGGTCTCGATATACTTCTGGTAGATCTTGTACTCTGAATGTCTTAAAAGGTATAAACTTTGTATGACCTGGATTCTTTTGACAGTCCACAACATGTTTAAGTAGGTCAGCTTCTCCACCTTCTGACACCTGAGTTTCATGGTGACCTGTCGGTTAAACACAATGGAATCATTAGTATAATTGTTAGTTAATAGTAAATCATGTAAACAAATAACTATATATTTATATATATATATAACATGTTTAAATAAAAACTCACCTTTTAATCTTTTCTTTTCAACAATAAATATAAGAAAATAAAACAAGAGCATTTTTGTTCAAATATACAGATATACTCACAATACATTTCATATTGTATATAAGAAATGACCACTGACTGACCTATGCAGTAGACAGAAGTATTTATTTTAAAAAAGTCAGCATACTGTAATAAATGAAAAAAAAATATGTGTGTTTTACCTTGATCGAAAGCACCTGATTTCACCTGCTTGAAGAAATAAATATTTTATTTTATACTAATTTTTTTCTCGTTTAATAAACCGAATATTTCTTCTATGTTATCATGTATGTGATTTAAATTCTATGTACAACCTTTGTAAAAAAAGATGTGTGTGTGAAGTCCATGTAAAAATGAGATTAAACCTCATAGACCCGATAAACCACTAAACGGTTTTTATGGTGCCCTTCTTTCATCCCCAACTAAAGCAAATAGTGCTTTGGCCATTGAGGTTGTATCGAGAAGCAGTTTTTATTCTAATATTTTTTATATAAGTTTATAAAACTAAACTGTCAGTGAAAATGAAATTTACGTGATAGCCATTTCGTAGTATTGGCTATTGTACACATTTACTTACAACTATAGCAGTATTGGCTATTGTACACATTTACTTACAACTATAATAGTATTGGCTATTGTACACATTTACTTACAACTATAGCAGTATTGGCTATTGTACACATTTACTTACAACTATAGCAGTATTGGCTATTGTACACATTTACTTACAACTATAGCAGTATTGGCTATTGTACACATTTACTTACAACTATAATAGTATTGGCTATTGTACACATTTACTTACAACTATAGCAGTATTGGCTATTGTACACATTTACTTACAACTATAATAGTACGTCACAATTTGTGTTTGATTCTAAAGTAAAGAAAATATATAACAAAAAATACAAATTCTAAAATGATAACAGGAAAAGCAAAAAAATGTTTTCTATTAAATCCTGTAAGTAGATCATATACCGTCAAAAAAAGAATACACATTATATATTCAAAAACAAGACAGTCATGTCGAAAATTAAATAAATTCAATTCATGTGTTTGATTATTAGGACTTTACTTACCTTAGAATTTAAATAGTCTTTTTAAAACCCTTTTTTTTTTTAACTCTAAACAATAATAACACACAGACAACGCAAAACAACTTTCTTGATGTGCTATCAGAACACATTAGCCAGCAAAGAAAGCCAAGGCACAGAATGCAATGAGTTCGGCCGCACTTTTCAGATTGGTAGGAGGGCGCCAAAAATGTAACTCGCACAGGGCATCACAATAACTAGCTACAGCCCTGCCTCAGCATCAACATTTGGGTAGTTTTTGTTTTGGTATCGAAAGGACGGAGATAATTAGGGCATGCTAATGCAAAGAACAAAACAAAAAAAGGATACATCTTGATGGGCATTAAAGTAAGAAAGACTGTGCAGATAGACGGTCCTATATTCTCGGTATCAAAAGTCTTGTTCAGTTGGCGGGAAGATCAGACCAATAAAATAAATACAATGTAATTACAAAATATTATAATAAAACATTCATTCACATACAAAGTTTCAAGTTTACCTGTTTGGATTTATCTGGATTCAGGACCTTTGACGAGCTCGTACCCATTCTCAGAATGTATTTTTCCGATTTAACTGTATAAACAAAGCCTTGGACAATGTTTGGGAATCTACCGTTAAATCTACAATTAAATTAGAACATAATTTTAAATTTCTGAATTTAGGCATTTTTCAAATAGAATGAAAAAATAAAAATTGTTAATATTGTTTCCTTTTTATAGATCAATAAATGTGTATGCACCGACAAAAAAACAATAACCATAGATTGAATCAAACGCATTTTGAAGTAGATGTCTATGAACGGGAATTTTCTTTATAAGGCTAGTTGACGATAATGTCTATCACAATGGGTAATTCCAATTAGCACTGTCACGTGACAAATATGCCAGATTTTGACGCATATTCGCGTTATTGTGTCATTAAAAAAAACTATTCCCTTGATACTTTATATATTTAATGTCACATTGAGTTGAAAGGTACAAAATATTCCCGTTAAGCTCTGCTAAATTTGTTCATGCCGGACATGTTTAAACTTGATTTATTAAGATTTTCAAGTTTATCCCTGCAGAAAATTGAGACAGTATAAAATAAGATAGTCATGTTTAGAATGTTAGAAGACTACAAGCCTACTTGTTGACTACACTTTTTCATAACATAGCAGCCATCTGGATAAAACAGTCAAATGAGACTCAAATATTTATAAATTTATATCAGCAAAACTTACCTTTTAGGTAGGGCTGAATTTACCATTAATAATGCTACCTCCATAGGTCCTAGACTTTATTAAGCCCTTTTTTTAGTAGCATTAATACTGCCCTGCTGTAATGAAGCTAACTGGCAGCAATGAAGAAGAAATTGTGTGTTCTCTGTTTCAGACAAGCAATGATCATATTGTTACAATGACTGACGTTATGTGACCTGTTAGCAGGCCCGTAGCGTGCGGAGGGGGCCGGGCCCCCGTGCGTTTTGTCTCCCCCCCCCCGTGCTTATTTGTTCTACTTAGTAAAATGTATTACCTGCCCCCATCCCCTGCTATTGCCTGGCCCCCTGCTGTAGAATTTTCATGATACGGGGCTGCCTGTTAGTAAGTTGACATAGTGTGAATTGTGTCGATTCCGTGGAGAAGACGGGACTTTTTTTTCCTCTACGTAAATCTGGCGCATGACGTATTTCTAAATATAGATTAATTCAGAGCTGCCGTCAATGAGAGATAATTAATTACAGAGCGACATGTAGAGAAATGTTCTTTGACAGTGGAATGTATTTGTGTTACTTTAAGCTACACTTAATGCCACTCTTGCTTAAGTCCAGCATTTTGTTTCTTATCACCCAGCTGCAGGGCTCGATTTACCGCCGGGGATGCCGGGGATATCCCCAGTACTGAGACCTGTCATCCCCGGCTCTGCTTTAGCTAATATATCCCAGCCGGGGATGAAATCATAGACATTTATCCCCGGCTATGCAGAATATTTTTGTCAATCCCGGCACTGGTTTTTTTCTTAGATCCAGCACTGCCCAGCTATCTAAAAAATTAGTCAACATCAAGTTAAACTTCGAAATATTAAACTAGAAAGAAGAAAAAGAAAAGGTGAATTTTAATGTTATTCTTTTGAAAACTCTTTTATCCAATGTTTGGTGTTTTTTTTTAGATTGCAAAGCTTATAGATGAGATTAAATCATCTTATTGATTTATTTCTTTTACTTTATTTTTGTTTACATGTGTCGGTAAATATAACATAGTAAGATATTTATTGCACCCAGGTAGTGACCATTGATAAACCATTGCTCAAAGGTAAGTGGTATTTTTTTTGGACATTTCATTACAGAGTAAAAAGTTAAATTCACAGGGTTAACATCATATAAGAGTATTTCCTTTTTTTTTTTTAGGATACTAAAATTTAAATAAAATTTCTTAGGCCCATGATCATCAACAAACAAAACCAGACAAAACACAAAATATAGACATTTAGAGCAAACCCTTTAAAAATTATCAAGACTTCAACGAATTAGAAAAACACATTATGTAAACATTTAAAGCTAACATAAAGTACAAACATTAAAACAAATTCAAAACTAGAAGATTAAGAACAAAACAATTTATTTGTTAATATTTTAATATAAAATGATATTATAATATTTATTTACTTTGAATTGTTAAAGAAAAAGTTAAGTTCCCTTAGCCTTAAATAACCATCGAAAAGAATTCATTGTTTCTGTCACCACAGCATATAAAGGGATTGTGTAGTTAGCGCAACGCCCAACCGCCTTTACTTTCCGAGCTTAAGTCCGAGGCTTCCAGGTTGACAGTCAAGCGCTCTACATCTCTCGGCCTTATGACATTCGAAAAAAATAAATTGTTAACTTAAATATTCAAATAATTACATGTAAAGTTTGAAAACTAATAAACATGACAGCCATCATTGTCAGTCGCTAATCAACACCGCCATCTTGTTTGTTTAGAATTAGATACTGCTGACATCACTTCCTGTAGAGACCAACACAACTGTAATTAAGTCCAGAGTCTAAAGCTCCACTGTGGTAATGTCCATTACCTGACCCCAGACAATAAACTCTGGCTCCACTACTTCCTGGACATGTAGAAGTTGTGTAGGTCAACTTAGTGAAATCAATAATTTTATTACATTCACCAAACTTGTAATTGACCATCATGCGCCCAATACTGACCTGTTTATGACATCCATGAGGATGTGACACTATGTAGGTCATTTTTATGTCAGATTTTTTCTTGTATTTGTTCCTAACTTTCCTCCAGAGATATAACCAACGTAACTCTATGTTGTACAGTTTATTTCCCAAAGATTCACATGTTACGAATTTTAAATGACATGTGTCTCTCTCAATGTCTACATAATGAACACTGACCTTATCAAGACTGACCACTGGACTATCTTGTCCATCATAAAACAATCTACAGGTCGTGTGGCTGGCCACAATGTCATCAAAAACCACATGTGTGGCTGTGACCACAATAATCTCCCACAAAACATTGTTGGGTTTGTCTGAATGTCTACATTTTGTACATGGACATGTTCTAGTTGATGTATCAAATAAACTCAAATATTGTTCTCCGTCAACGTTACATTCCATTCTAGCGGAATCAACTCCACGCCCATCAATATATTTGTACACATCTATCTCTCCAGTCCCAAGTCTCAGTGTTGGTTTGTTTCTCATGTTATAGAAAGGATATGGATCATTTGTGTCTGGGTAAAACTCTGGCCTGTGTGGACTGGTCATTTTAACATCAACTCTTACTGTCAGGTCAGCTGTGACTTTGATCAGCTGGAACAGGACATTATCTTGAAATTTTTTTTGGTAAATCCTTAATACTGAAAGACTTAACTGGTACAAATTGTTTATGATCTGAATTCTTCTGACAGTTTTTAAGATGTTTATGTAGGTCAGCTTCTCCACCTTCTGACACCTGAGTTTCATGGTGACCTGCAGACTTAAAACAATTTTAAAAACTTGGTAAAATTGTTAGTTGATGGTAAAATATATACATTAATAAATATATCTGCATAAGTAGCTTAGGACTATTTTTGTTCGAACATTAATGAAAGGAAAAATAATGTTAAAATACAGATATATTCACCATAGAGATGAAAGTGTTGGTTTGGAATGACCACTGATTGACTTGTGAATTCATCTAGATAAAATAGACAATATATTACATAAAATATGCTAAAGGAATTCCTCAAAGTATCCAAATATAATAACAGAATAAAATTCATTGGTTTTACCTTTAGACAAAGAACCTGAATAAATAACTTGTCTTTTCACTCTGGATTTAACCTGAACGAATAAAGAAAAGGTCTATTTTATTCTACGGTTTTGTATTTCGTATGGGACGGGTGGTCGTGTGGTGTAGAGGCGTGATCTGAAGATTTCCCTGGGCCCTCACCGGAAATCGGACCAGGTAACTTCAGGTCGGCAGTCGAGCGCTTTACCGCACGCCCATGTTTCATTAACCTCGGCATATGAAGGGATTGTGTGGTTAAGCAAAACGCCCAGCCGCCTTTACTTCTCCGCCTTAAAGTCAGGTACCCATTTAAAGTTGGGTGGATCTGGGGACTTACTCCAAGACCTGAAAAATTCCTAAGGTTCTCAGTGATGTTTGAACCCAGCACTCTCCGACAGTCGAGCACTCTACATTGTTTTATGATGGAAAAAAGATCCCAGTGGTCAGTCTTGATAAGTTCAGTGTTCATTATATAGACATTGAGAGAGAAACATGAACCGGTGTGAGATAAATACTATTTTACTATGTACACGTCTTGGTGTCATTAAAGCCTTGCTTCTAAGAAGAACTATTGACAACAAAAAAGTTAGCCCTAAAGAGTTATCGGGGCAGATAAAGTGTAGAATTCAACTAAAGTCAGGTACCCATTTAAAGCTGGGTGACACTTGAATGACTTTTTTTTACCAGTACGTGGAAAATTCACATGGTTCTCACAGAGGATTGAACCCGGAGCTCTCAGGTCGACAGTCGAGCGCTGTAACCACTCAACCATCCGTCTATCCGACTATAAACATATACATTAAAAAACATATAAAATGAATACTTCAACACGTTATTCATGTAGCACAATAGAATAATTTTATACATAAAAAAAAAACAGAATAGAATAATCTAATATAATAATAGTAGGAATGCAGAATTCAAAATGGCTTCTTGTCACGATTCGATACATGTTTTTTTTTTTATTTACACTCTTGAATAGTTTCCGCGGTTTTTAAACATTTAATCTAAAGGCTAAATGTGAGATGATCCATTTAAATATTTTTTTCTTTATTTTTTTTTAATTTCTACATCATATTGTATCTATAAAAGGTAAAAAAATACACAAGATAAAATCGGATCTGCCCGAAACAAAAAATAACAGCCTACTAATCAAACCTAAAGGAATATAACTCTATGCACAGATTTTGCAGGGTACAGCTAGTAATAAAATAATAATAGTCCCGACATGTAATGTACTCACCTACATCCTAGCTATTACATTCATAAACACAACACATGCCATAAATAACATAGTCATCAAATTTCTTCCATTTGTACTCTGAACTAACATGTCTTACATAAAAATAAACATCCATTCTTTAGAAATTTTTAAGATTATTTTCATTTCTCTTACACAGAAAAAAAAAGCTACAAAATCTTTGAAATATAATATCCGATGGTTGCGTCTAAAAAAAATAAGGTAAATTAGTTTTCATCATCACTGCTGCCAATGTAATTCTACCCATAAAGTACTGTATTTAAAAAGTTCTCCTAGATGATGGTTAGAAATGAATAAAGTTTTTAGAATATAAGTATTCGGCGAATGTTTCTAAAAATGATAAAGTTTTGAAGAGTGTATGGAGTGAATTAAATGCAGGATAAATACAAAACTATTTACCTGTTTTGATTGATCTGAATGCAGGATCTTCGACGAACGTATCCCCATTATCAGAATGTATGTTACCTATTTGGTAGCATTCATTTATTTATATTTATAACTAAATTTCTAGATCCTAGATTTGAAGATAAAATCAATATAGTAAGAAAAATAATTTCCGATTTTTATCTACTTAACATATTTAAACAATTACTGATTAAAAGTTGCCACCATATATAGACCAAACAGAATTAAGTTCACTTGTCTTTGGTCAACTATCCCAATCTGGCGTGGGTTAGGTCACTGTTGGTCAAAGGAAAAAAACGCACGTAACCTACTTCAAGTATTTTTTAGAGCATTTTTGAAAAAAAAATGCTCTATTGTCCCCGTTTTGTCTGTCCGTCTGTCATCACCCTAGATCTCAACAACCATAAGTCCTAGACCCATGATGTATATATCATTTTGTAGGTCTTGGCCTGCCAAGAAATGACTTTTTCCATTTCGCGATATGACCTCTCAGGGCCGTAAAAGGGGCCTTAGTACCGTTTTTTACTATATAAGCTATATTAATAAAGAAGCGCTATATCTCAGCAACTATAAGTCCTAGACCCATGATGTATATATCATTTTGTAGGTCTTGGCTTGCCATGTGTACATCAAAAGTTCATTTTGCGATAGGACCTCTGAGGGCCGGGCTTCAGGGCTCCTAAGGGGCTTATATATTATATATACACCTTGTACGTTCAATAGCCCGTTCATTTGGTGCGAAATACTGCAGCACGTAGTTTCACCAAGATTTATTAAGAAACTCATCAAATGAAATAGTAAGCTTGTGTTCTGAGTTTAATTAAAAGTATCAGAGCTATGCAACAATTGACGGAGTTTTCGGACGATTAAATGACTATAATTTAGAATGTTTTCAATTATGAGTCCTATTTCAGTAACCACAAACCACTTGTAGTTAGATTTAAGAAACAATAATTTTTTTCAAATATAAAGAAACGTCTTTATAATTTATTTTTTACAGATATATGCATTACACAATTGAATTTATAAACATTTCCAAAATTTACAAATATTTACTGAAAGCATAATACGAAAATGCTCTAACACGTCCTGTGTCCAGAATGGAACAGGCTTAATTGCTTGTTTTCTATATTGTCATAGCAGAATCAACATAATGGGGAAATAATTCATAGGTTAAATTTGTTCATCCTTTGATACAGAATTGTAAATATAAGAACGTCTCCTTAGATGGATAGCAGAAACCTATTGGTTTATATCATCCTAGCATTGGTTTAACCGAATCTGTTAAATGCTATATACTAGATAAGCTGTCAATATATTTTTTACTGCCATCAATAGAATACTATTTCAAGTTTCAGACCAACCAGGTATATTGAAAGAAAAATGAAGTTCAGAAATGATAGCTTTGTAATAATTGAAGAATAATGATAGTTGAAAAATGCCTATGCCTACATAAACATGATGGTGGTTTGTGTTTTACGAGCATGATAGGCCATGTTTTCACCTCTGTTTTCACCTCTGTTTACGATTTTTTTAAATCATTTAATTCTATAAACTTTTACATTTTTTATGTGTTTCTGAAACAAACAGTATGCTCCAAAAACACAAAACTAAAGAGAAAAGAAAAAGAACAAAATTAAAAACAAACTTTGTATTTTAAAAGAAACTTTATTCTATTGGCATTTTAAAAAAAATGATCAAGCTTCTAAGCGTTTAAATGTAAAATTTGTAGAAGAAAAATTAAACAAAAAAAAACATGACGATCATGGATGTAACAAGACTTTTTTAACTGACGTCAACAGTACATTTCCCATAGTGTAGTACAATATTTGTGTCATAATGTACAACAATAACTGTCACATTTTAGACTCAGTGATTTAAAAGATGTAGTTAGTGCACGCAGTGGCACAACCAGGGGGGGGGGCAGGGGGGGAGGGGCTCAAGCCCCCCCCCCCAAGACCAAAACATCAAACATATTTTACTATATAGACTGTCTTTTTTCTATATGTGAGCCCCCCCCCCCCCAGCATTTTTTTTTCTATATGTGAGGGCCCCCCCCCCAGCATTTTTTGCTGGTTGCGCCACTGAGTGCACGTAACTAACCGTCAAATTCCTTGATAAATATTTTAAAGAGACGCCTCATGATCAACTTATATCAATATTTGTTATAATATTTTTTAGATATCATCTTTCGAACTAGGTCAGATATTTCCGAACCCGAGGCTGGTCTAACTATATATTATTCTTACTATACATTGTGGAGAAATGGTAAAGTCTGCGTTTAACGACGCCATTTGAGGGGCTCCGCCCACAACAGCTTCAATGACGTTATTCCTCCTTCACGTTGTATTTTATTTTAGTTTCTTCATGTGTAGGTCTAGGTCTTTTCTAACAAAACCGATTGCCGGGAGCACGTGTTTTATTTTAGCAGTTGTGAAATCAGTCTAGCTTTGGGTATCGTAGTATGCGGATGTATGTTGTATTTTGTATCTAGACAGTAGTTATAGTACTCCTCCTGAGTTCACCATTTTATGTCAGTTCATGTTCATGCAATTGTATTAAAGAATTAAATATTATTATTGTTACTAGTTTTTTTTTAGGAGTAAAATTGCTTGCATATTAAAAAAAAAATTAAATTAAATTAAAAAAACAAACAATTCTCTCAGTGGGAGCGTCATTGAACACAATGATGAGTAGCACACAGCCCCGATGGTCGCATAAGGCAGCAATTATTATGGGCAGAACAGACAGAGGCGTACCTAAGGTGGGGGGAGGGAAGGGTCCAAACTCTAAAGTCCCCCGGGCCCCAAGCTTGAGGGGCTCCAAAAATATTTTTTTACATTAAATAGTAAGCACACTATCTCATTCATGGTGTCGAATGTCAAAATGCAGGGTCCCCAAAGAGGCCAATACCCCGGGCCCCCAAATCCCTAGGTTCGGCACTGAGAGCAGAGGAATGTTGTGTTTTTAATTAATGTCTCCCTATGATTAATTTTTTTAAAACTTTTTCTTGTATGTTTTTGAGTAAACGCTTTATAGACATATGTATGTATATATATATATGGGCGCATTCATTAGGGGGCGGGGCAAGGGGGGCATTTCGCCCCCCCTACATTTTGAAAAAAATGCCATATAAGAGGGGGGCATTTAAAAAAAATGTCATAAAGTTGTTATTTGCCCCCCCCCCCCTGGAAAATTTTTGCCCCCCCCGGAATAATTCCTAGCGACGCCCATGTACATATATATATATATATATATATGATTATTTCGATTACATGTACTTTACTTTAAGCTTATACATTTACCGGTTTACAATACAGCCTAAAAGTTTTGCAACTAGGATTTAGCCTACAGTTATGGATGTCTGAGTCGCGACCTAGACCTTTCGTTATCAGGACTGTACTGGTAGTAATAGACCAGAGTCACATTTGTAAATACTGTAAAAAATTGATTAAAGGTAGACGGTGGTCAACATTTTAATTTAATTTACCGAGTAAAATGTTTGCATAGAATTCACATAACATGAAAAATGTCTGTAATAAACAAAATTTGACATTGTTGCATTAATTGACCAATAAACGTTAGCTAGCAAATCTTAAAAGAGTCAATCGAATACATAAACATTGAGGAAAAACACAATACACATATTTAGAACTAGCACTGTTTACCAAAATTTACACCCAAAAACAATATACAAAAAATTTAGAACGAACAAAATATTTAAAAAATCACAAAAAAAACACCATTTATAAGCAATCAGGACAAAACCAAAATACAAACATTCATATAAACACAATATACAAACATTCAGAAAAAATAAAATTTGCTCACATTTATAACAAACTTTGGAAACAAATATTAATTTAAATTGTATTGACCAAACTAATTGTTCACTAAAATATCCAAATATTCACATGTGAAATTTGCAAAACAAATAAACAATAAACATACATGGCGGCCATCAATGTTTGTTAACTGATAAGCACCGCCATATTGTTTGTTTACTACAGTGGACATTACTTTCAGGAGACACCATCACCACTGTAATTAAATCCAGAATCTAAAAACTCCACTATTACAATAAATGACCCCACGCACAATAAACCGAAGCTCCACTGCTTCCTGGACATGTACTTGTTGTGTAGGTCAACTTTGTGGTATCAAAATTGTTATTGTATTCACTCACCCTGTAATTGTTCACCAAATGACCAACACGCACTTGTTTAGGACACCCATGAGGATGTGACACATACAAGAATAAATCTGATGTCAAGTTGACCTTTATTGACTGACCACTGGACTATCTTGCCCATCATAAAACAATATACAGGCCATCTGACTGGCCTAAACGTCATCATAAACTTCATGTTTGGTTGTGGACACAAGTATCTCCTTCCAGACATAGCTGGGTTTGTCTGACTAAACACATTTTGCACATGGACAAGTTATGACTGAAGCATTAAATTTACTAAAATATCTTTCGCCATCTGAAATATTAAGTTGGGTTCCATTTCTATCAACTCCACACCCGTCAGAAAATTTTCTAATTGGTATCTGTCCAGTTCCAAGATAATATGAAGTTAATATGAAGTTAATGTGAAGATAATATGAAGTTAATATGAAATTAATGTGAAGATTATGTGAGCAAAATATTACGTATAGAGTTAACTAAATGAATTGCATTGAATTAATTAAAAAAAAACTAAATTAATATTGCAACATTGAATCAAACGGTTTTACTTAAAAGGTTCTGTGTCCTGGGTTTCAGTTTTAGGAGCCATACTATTCTTTGACAACATGGGCTTTTCTGTTCCAGCAACTGTAAAGCTATTTCATATATTTTAAATAAGAGTAGAACAAAATTCCAAAAGGGGGCCCTTTAACAGTGGCCGCCGTTTATGAATTTTTTTTTATATAACCTCAAACAAGGAAACGACAAGAATTTTGATGTACTCTTTTCAACTTCTGGAAACCCAGCCATATTATGTGACACGTTGAAGTCCAGGCCAATAGTACATTTCATGTTGATACGTTTGGTAATTTTAATTACAATATTACGCTATCTGGGTAACTAGCCTTAGGCTCACTGCGACCTTAACCAGGCATGTAACGTGAAACAGTTTGTTTGAGGTTAAATTATTTTCAGCTCTTATCGTACATTTATAATTAGCATTCTAAAAATATCTTCTTGAAAATCTGGAGCCAAATAAAAGGTGAAACAAAAAAACAACATCAATGCAGTGAGATTAATTTGAAAAAAAATTACTGTAAACACGATTATAATCAGGCATCAAAATGAAAACAGGAGAAACTTTCAAAATAACACTTCATCTTAAGAGACATCGTTTATATGTGTGAAATGGTTGCTTTGTGGCTTTAAATATAACTTGATATTGATTACTGTAAATACAATTAGATCCAGAAATGAAACAATATTAGTACATTAATAAATAAATGACTTTACTAGGGAGCGACCGATAATCAGATCGGTATCGATATCGGACCGATATTGGCACTATCAGTTAATATCGGATCGGCCGATTTTTGTAGGGAGCGACCGATAATCAGACCAATATTGGCACTATCGATTAACTATCGGACCGCCCGTTTTTTGGCTGCCGATACATTTTTTTTTCACAAATCTAGTTACTCTAAACTGGTTTTGGTTTACAGAGTTAAAGGTTACTTACAGACTTCCAGTTAACAACTGTTCACCTGAGTGTAGTGATTTACTGATATAATTCAGTGTTTTTAATTTTTCAAACTTTTTAAAAATTCTGCTAAAAGTAAATTCACTAAAAATTACAAAGATTAACGAAGAAAATTATTTTAATTTCATCACAACTTTCACAAGTTAGTGAAGTTACAATTAACAATTAAAACATTTTTACTTTTTTAGTTTGACATTAATTATTTACAACTTTATCTTACTTTTCTGTTTGTGTACAAGTAAAAAGTAAAAACAACAAATTTTTTGTTATAAGTTTCATTTTAAACAATAAACATGCAGATTTCTGAGATTATGCAGGCATGGTTTGTGTTTCTGACTTCGGTCTTCCGGTCTGTCTTTTCAAATCTTTTGTTCTTCTAATCTTCTTCATCTGCAAGACACCCTTTCATTAATAGCCAAATATCGGTATCGGTATCAGTAAAAATGCTGGGGGAAAATATCGGTATCGGACTATCGGTAAAAAGGCATATCGGTCGCTCCCTAGACTTTACTATACCAATAAAAAATAACACCTTCTTCATTACTGAGACTCTTATACAATTGATTTCTTTTGGTTTCTCTTTGTATTGTTGAATTACCCAAACTCTCATTAATTTAGTATAATCACTAATTTTATTATTGATTAAATATTGTAACAAGGCCTGATATTGCTGGGGTTAGCTAATGGAGAGAGGAATATTTAATTCAAATGAACTGATGAGGTTTTCTGTATAGCTTATTTGTTCTTCTTCCAAAAACTCCTATTGTATATTTGACCGTATCAAAATTCCCTACTTGACTTTAAACGTTCAGCGATACCAGATCGAGTCTTTGGATGCCGAACTTGATATAATGTGGAAACAGCTCTGGAACGCATTTCAAGAAAAATAAAAACCTTTTATTCTAGTGACATAACTGTTTGTTGTATTGAAGTTATGTGTTCATTGGTCAATTAAGTATAGCATTCATAATAAAGAATTATTTGGAATTCCCCGAAGAGTTGACTAATACAGTGATATTAGTCGTCTCCTTTATACTGTAATTAATGCGAAAAGTTTTGGAATTACCGAGCGAGGGTAGTTTTCATATCGTGCGGTGTATGCGTTGTATTTAAGGATGTTCATGGCAATGAAAGCCAAATGTTATTTTCTATTACAGTATTACAACGCACACCGCACGATATGAAAATAAGCTGAGGGAATACACGCATAGGTTAGGCGATTATGTATTTATAGACGATTATGTATTTATAGACGATTATGTATTTATAGACGATTATGTATTTATAAACGATTATGTATTTATAGACGATTATGTATTTATAGACGATTATGTATTTATAGACGATTAAGTAGCCTATTTAAAGAAGATGTATTTTTTTTTTTTACATTTGTTGCGGAGATAAAATAAGAAAAAAAAAACACGTTTATCTCTTTGACCCTATAAATCATTAAGTGTTCCATTGTTGCTTTTTTTTTGTAGATCATTTCTTTCATCCCTAACACTAATCCTTTATTTCATCCCTAACACTAATCCTTTATTTCATCCCTAACACTAATCCTTTATTTCATCCCTAACACTAATCCTTTATTTCATCCCTAACACTAATCCTTTATTTCATCCCTAACCCTAACCCTTTATTTCATCCCTAACACTAATCCTTTATTTCATCCCTAACCCTAACCCTTTATTTCATCCCTAACCCTAACCCTTTATTTCATCCCTAACACTAATCCTTTATTTCATCCCTAACCCTAACCCCAAACTCTTTTATTTTTTTCTATTTGTTAGGTTTAATCTTCTCTTCCTAAACTTGATAACCCACTTGAGGCACCTGAAAAGAAATTAGTTTCAATTTCAATGTATCAACTGTCCCCAATTGTCATCGAGAGCCATTACTATGGGCGACTGATTAGGGCTTTCACTGCTATGCGGAACTCTACAAAAAAATGCCAGGGCCCTGGACTAAAATTATACAAAAGTTGGGGGCCCCAATTTTTTTTCGAAGGCTATTAGAATTATAACATTAGATGGCGGCAGCTTTAACATCGTTGTAGCATAGGACCTCCCAATAACATTTTACTACCTGACCCATGACAAAGGTACCTTGACCAAGGGCTCCCCCCAAATATACCATTCCCTATGCCAGCCTAGCCCCCCCCCCCAAAATGTAACCTAGACCGTGAGCGCCAATCAATGAAGATTTCTATAAGAAGCTTTTAAGTTTGTAGGTTTGGTTTTAACAGGGGGGAAAAGTTAAATACTCATAGTAATACTCATACTATTAAATATGCTATATAAGAGGCCTATGCTACTAATAGTTACGGACTACAACGATAAACAATAGACTGCTGAATGCGAACAAATAACAAAGATGGAGGCGATTGGATACAGGGATTAAAAAAAAATGAGGCACGCGCTCACCGTATAATATATAATGTGTGATGTACACCACGTTTAAGTTACATACTTTCAACACTTAAGAAGTATACAAATTAACGAAAAATTATATTTAAAAAATTAAACTTTTATTTAAATGATTTACAACATAATATATATATATATATATATATATATATATATATATATATATATATATATATATATATATATATATATATATAAGTTTTTATTCACTAGATCAGCGTTTTCCAAGGTGTGGAATTCAAACCCCAGCCCCAAGGGCTATAGGAAGAGTTGGGGATAGAGGGGGCGGGGGTTACTCACTGAATGTGCTGAGAACATCGGGTACGAAAACAATGAAATGAGGGAAACCATGACTGTGAAAGCTATACATGCATTTTTTTTTCAACAAGGGGTAATTAGTATCTTGAAATAAATAAAGAGGGTACATAGATGTCGAAAGTTTGGGAATCACTGGACTAGAAAATGGCGTGGTCGCCAGAAAAAAATATGAAACAATTAATCTACATTCGCGCTCATTCTTTTTTATAGTCCATGAAATGTATTTCAATATTTCATTGATCCAAGACATTTTAATAAAAGAATATTTTATAAAAAATTATTTTTTTACATATTTATCTCGTTTATTTTATACTATTAGTGCAATGTAATTTTTGGAATTCCCGATTACTCCGTTTGTTTGGATTCGTTGACAACGCATGAAAATATTCAGATTGAAACAAGTTGTTAATGTATTGGTCACATTTTTCATAATTATTCAAGGTAAACATGTTAAATATGCACTGATAATTTGTAATAACGAAAACTGAAGATAATTATACATTTCCATTTTTATTAACGGGACATAAAAAAAATCAGACCAAAATCGGCCACATAAGCAACATTGAATGGAACTGTAAAAATATAGAAAATTTTTTTGTTAAATTTTTGCTTTATTTTTTTTTTCGCACTGTAAAACATTTAAAGAAAATACTGGCAAGGTACTCCCTAGTCCGCTAATATTACTCAACTAGGCCGTACCCCCCACCCCAAATGACGCCCCTGCATGTCCACCCAGATTATGATATGAGTTTTACAATTAGCTCTATGTACACATATTTGTTAGTCATTTGTTTAATAAATCGTTTACGTTCATGTCTTAATTCTATTGTCATTAAAGATATCCATTGTGTTTGGAAAAAATGGGGAACTTGCACTCTAGGCTACAAGTGGTCAAAACAGTTAGTATATTTTTAAATTATAATTTTTTAATGAATATATATAATGTTTTATAATTCAAAATTTGAGTGCTACAAAAATTTTAACTTTGTAACACAACAATATTATTACAGAATTTTTTTTTGCACTTTTGCTTGTTTTATATATGGATTTTATAATATACCTTGTATCATGAATTACAAAATAAATTATAAAAGATACAGATCCCAATATGACGTGTAAATATTGCATTGCTAATCTTTATAGATTTTCTTAAAAGATAATACTTGCATCTGTGAGGGTTGGTGCCATGCACAGATTATATATTATACAGATAGCACATCACTATATAAATAGTCCTCAGTTTTGTGTTTAAAAACTCTCGCGCTATTGTTGTTAATCCCTTTTGTTTCCAATGACGCTTTCCATTCACAAACACACACACAGACCTATTGAATCCTATTTATGTATTTTTTTTCAATTCATGAAATATGAATTTCAATTTGATTTATAAATATAAAAAGCGATAATATATTATTTAATTCTTGAGTAGGCCTACATGGTTCTTAGGAGCTTTACATATATAATAAATATTTCTATTCAATGAATGGACTGATGAGTGTAAATATCATTAATGGCGGCGATGTAAACATTGTTTCAAAACGAGGCTTGCGCAATCTGTATAATATCTAATCTGTGGTGCCATGTGAATTATGATCAGTGCACATGTAATAATGGTATTGCCATCATTTAAGTCATGTTCTATTTACTATAAATAATTCTCAAAAACTTTGAAGCTAAATAAAATAAAACGTAGGCCTATAAATAATCAGATTCATGCAGCTGCTGTGAAAGATATAACGATCTTTAAAGACGATATTTACCTAATAATTTCACATTTTTAGTTTTAATATATTTTTAATTCTTTTCATTTTAGACAACTTCATTCTTTCCTATTTCGTCCTTTTTGTTTGCCACTCTGCTTTTAAAAAAAAAATGAACCCTTACGTAACCGCTGAAATTAAACAAATAAATAGCTAAACATATTTACAATTTTATTGAAATTACTTATCATCACAAACATACATTTAAAGGTCAAAAAAATTATCTTTAATAAATATTTTTTTTAATTTCATCTTTCTCTAGTTTTATTCAAAATATAAAAGTGTATTGATTGATATACATCTGTTATTCAAAGGTAACTTTTGTAGATGTGAATAGTATTTTAATATTTTATTCCACATTAGATACCTAACATCAACATGTAGAATATTTACAAATTAGTTAACATGGTCTTGTTACAGGTGAATCAGCTGTTCAGACAGTGGCAACTGATGCCGAGGAATATCAGTGTATGTTATAAAGTATTTAAAAAAAAAGGATATATATTAAAAGATTAATATAACGAGTGATTATAAATCCACAAGATTATTTTATTTTCTTTCATTTTTTTTTATTCCATAGATATTCTCCATATATGTAACACACCATCATTCTAATTATTGAGTTGTTTTTTTTATTGTACAGGTCAACATGAAACTCAAGTGTCAGAAGGGGGTGAGGCTGACCTACATAAACATTTTGTTGACTGTCAGAAGAATCCAGGGCATAAAAAATTTATTCCAGTTAAAACATTCAGCATTGAACATTTACCTGAAGGTTACCGTGACCAGGACCTGTTCGAGTGGATAAAAGCTGCAGCTGACCTGACAGTAAGAGTTGATGTTAAAATGACCAGTCCACATAGACCAGAGTTTTACCCAGACACAAATGATCCATATCCTTTCTATAACATGAGAAACAAACCAACATTGAGACTTGGTACTGGAGAGATACATGTGTACAAGTTTATTGATGGACGTGGATTTGATGTGTCAGGAAGTGAGTTAGATATTGGTGGTAATGAACATCGCAGTTTCTTCGATAAGTCAACCACAACATGTCCATGTACAAAATGTCAACATTCAGACAAACCCAGCAATGTCTGGTGGGAAATTTTTATGCACACAGCCACACATGTGGTTTTTGATGAGATTGAGGCCAGCCACACGTCCTGTTCGTTGTTTTTTGACGGCCAAGATAGTCAATTAGAAACTTTTGAAAACTTTGGTGTTGACGCCATTAAAATTGATGAAGACAAGGGCGTGTTGAAATATGCGACATGTGTGAAACTAGGTGAGAAACTTCACCACATGGAGATACTCAGGGAGGACCTCTGGAGGAAAGCTTTAAACAAATACAAGAACGTACCTGATGGCATGTTAACATTTATAGTGTCACATCCTCATGGCTGTCCTAAACAGGTCAGTGTTGGTCATTTGATGGATAATTCTAAGATTAGTGAACATAAATTTGATCTTAATCTGACGAAGTTGACCTACACAACATGCACATGTCCAGGAAGTAGTGGAGCTGCAGTGTATTGTGTTGGCTCTAGTAACAGCCATGTACATAGTGGTGCCTATAAACATGGACATAATTATAGTAGCTATGGATATGTGTGGAAATAATATCATATTAATGTGATACAAATGTGACTTATTAAATGGCTAAAAAATAATTTTACCATCTGAATTTTTATAAAATGTTCCTCTTTTTTTTTTGAGATTATATTTTGATAATTTCTTTGTATGCTTTTTTTTTTAAACAAAGTAACCATTTCTTTAATATTTTTTTTCTTATGTATCAATAAAGTCAAGAAATCTTAACGTAAAACGTACAGGGAGTCAAAAATATGGTTGATGTCAAGACAAGGCAAGAGCCGCATTTATCATGTTCAATAACATGAAATTCCGTAGAGCTGTTATTTATTGGCTACTAAATTCCGAGAGTTTAACACTACTCTAAAGGCAGTCCTATTGTAATTAAGAATATAATATTTTTGAGATATTCATAAAAAAATGAAACTTTAGGCAATGCTCTTACATTTTGACCACAGTGCAGGCCCGCCTACAGTGGCTGAGGGCAACTCTGAGGCCTCAAGATGGCGATTTCGAAACTTATTTTATACATTTATTTCGTTGTTAAATTAAAAATAAAGGTCGCTACATGTGTCTTCGTATTTATGGCTTGTCAGAGGGCCCCAGATTTCACGTTTATTCTTCTCAATTTTAGAATTAACTCTATAGCCTACAAATCATTCTTTTAAGTGGTTGTCACATTGGTGGACCGTCAGATAATTGTTTATCCGAGGCTCTGGGGGAGGGGGGGGAGAGAGAAAAGGACAGGGGCCAGATTAAGGCTGCGAAATTTAGGTCCAATCTTTACATTCTTTGAGTTAACCTGTTTGTGACAACTTCTGTCAGCTATTTGTGTCCCATGAAACCTGCATCAGAGCCACGCCCATCACTATATTTATACACTGTTATATATCCAACTTCAAGGGTCAAGGTTGTTTTGTTAAAGAAAGAATATGGAATGTGGACAACATAACAAGAAGAATGGAAATCACTTCCTGCTCAATGTGAGTATACTGGGCAGTATAAGAGCACTAATATAAATCACTTCCTGCTCAAGGCTCATATACTGTTTAAGTGATGGATCGTTGAATACCGGAAGGGTGGGGGGGTACCTACAGTTTAGTTTTCTGTGTACGTGGAGATTAAAGAAGGTAACCATACAAACTGTTCCATGACTGGTTTATCGCTGTGGTCCCCAACCTTTTTCTAGTAGCGGACAGGTCAACGTTTGATAATTTCACCGCGGCCCGCTGAGGGCAGGGGTGGGGGGAAATGGGGACGTTGATTATTTATATTTTAGATAGTTTTGATTTACAATGCTACTGCCGCTCACAGTCGCTCACAGTCGCACACAGCCGCTCACAGTCGCTCACAGTCGCACACAGCCGCTCACAGTCGCTCACAGCCGCTCACAGTCGCTCACAGCCGCTCAAAGCCTCTCGGCTCCCTGTTAACCAGTCGTCCAAGGAAAGTCGCACAGTCCTGAGAGAAATACACACTAGTAATTAAAAACAAAGGAAATAAGTAAATGTTTCTGAGCGGCCCTATAACGGTCCGAGGCCCGGGAGTTGGGGAACACTGGTTTATAGGGTCGAAGTTATTTCATGCCATCGTTTCAGGGACTTTCAATACACACTCAATGTAAGTAATGTCGAGTTTTTAGCTTACCGTAAAGAACTTACTCGCTATTGACCCGCACGTGACACTCGCCATTGACCCGCACGTGGCACTCTCCATTGACCCGCACGTGACACTCGCCATTGACCCGCACGTGACACTCTCCATTGACCCGCACGTGACACTCTCCATTGACCCGCACGTGACACTCTCCATTGACCCGCACGTGACACTCGCCATTGACCCGCACGTGACACTCTCCATTGACCCGCACGTGACACTCTCCATTGACCCGCACGTAACACTCGCCATTGACCCGCACGTGACACTCGCCATTGACCCGCACGTGACACTCTCCATTGACCCGCACGTGACACTCGCCATTGACCCGCACGTGACACTCTCCATTGACCCGCACGTGACACTCGCCATTGACCCGCACGTGACACTCTCCATTGACCCGCACGTGACACTCTCCATTGACCCGCACGTGACACTCTCCATTGACCCGCACGTGACACTCGCCATTGACACGCACGTGACACTCGCCATTGACCCGCACGTGACACTCGCCATAGAACCAAAAATGATCTCGCCCTAGATACCGCGTACTGTCAGAGCCGACTCTGTTTACAACTATACATTCTACAATTATTTATAACAATTTATTCAAATTATTTCATGTTTTTGATGGCTTGGTTAGCTCCATTTATGTGCCTTGCCATTCGATGAATGTTGTTGAATGCGTCTGTCTAATCATATCAATAAATGTGATATTCAAAATATTAAGTTACATATTTGATTTTCGAATGATTTACTGAAATTGTTCAGTTTGTATTGAAATGTTTCATTGTACTTCCGTTGACATATATTGGCATTGGCCGGAGGCAAATAAATAATATTGACAATCTTGTATGTTGACACTTCACAAAAGATCCATTCATCTTTTAACTTTATTAAAAGGGAACAAATCTAAATCGGAACTTTAACAATTTGGAATCTGAAATATTTCCAGAGCTGCTATTGCAACGAACAAAGTTAAGATTATGAGGATTTATTGTACCTAAATACGGTAGATTACGGTTGTTATGGAGATCATGCAATAGATCCATCTATCTTTGAAGTTTTTTTTATAGATTCTTATGAATTTTTATCTTTAATCACGGCAGATGCCTCCGAGCATGTGGTACAAGTACAACAGATGCCTCCGTCCTTACACAAGAAATACAGATGCCTCCGTCCCTACACAAGTACAAAATATGCCTCCGTCCCTACACAAGTACAACAGATGCCTCAGTCCCTACACAAGTAAAACAGATGCCTCCGTCCCTACACAAATACAACAGTTGCCTCCGAGCATGTGATACACAAGTACAACAGATGCCTCAGTCCCTACACAAGTACAACAGAGCCTCCGACCCTACACAAGAACAACAGATGCCTCCGTCCCTACACAAATACAACAGATGCCTCCGAGCATGTGATACACAAGTACAACAGATGCCTCAGTCCCTACACAAGTACAACAGAGGCCTCAGTCCCTACACAAGCAAAACAGATGCCTCAGTCCCTACACAAGTACAACAGATGCCTCCATCCCTACACAAGTACATCAGATGCCCCCGTCTCCTTATTGAACTACTGGACTAGTTTGTTTACTATACTAGGTACTTCCCTTTATTGAAATTGCTGGACTGGTTTGTTTACTATACTAGGTACTTCCCTTTATTGAAACTGCTGGACTGGTTTGTTTACTATACTAGGTACTTCCCTTTATTGAAACTGCTGGACTGGTTTGTTTACTATACTAGGTACTTCCCTTTATTGAAACTGCTGGACTGCTTTGTTTACTATACTAGGTACTTCCCTTTATTGAAACTGCTGGACTGGTTTGTTTACTATACTAGGTACTTCCCTTTATTGAAACTGCTGGACTGGTTTGTTTACTATACAAGGTACTTCCCTTTATTGAAACTGCTGGACTGGTTTGTTTACTATACTAGGTACTTCCCTTTATTGAAACTGCTGGACTGCTTTGTTTACTATACTAGGTACTTCCCTTTATTGAAACTGCTGGACTGGTTTGTTTACTATACTAGGTACTTCCCTTTATTGAAACTGCTGGACTGGTTTGTTTACTATACTAGGTACTTCCCTTTATTGAAACTGCTGGACTGGTTTATTTACTATAATAAGGTACTTCCCTTTATTGAAACTGCTGGACTGGTTTGTTTACTATACTAGGTACTTCCCTTATTGAAACTGCTGGACTGGTTTGTTTACTATACTAGGTACTTCCCTTTATTGAAACTGCTGGACTGGTTTGTTTACTATACTAGATACTTCCCCTTATTGAAACTGCTGGACTGGTTTGTTTACTATACTAGGTACTTCCCCTTATTGAAACTGCTGAACTTATTGAAACATGGTCAGTGTACATGGTCAGTGTCCAGAGTGTACATGGTCAGTGTCCAGAATGTACATGGCCAGTGTCCAGAATGTACATGGTCAGTGTCCAGAATGTACATGGTCAGTGTCCAGAATGTACATGGTCAGTGTCCAGAATGTACATGGTCAGTGTCCAGAGTGTACATGGTCAGTGTCCAGAGTGTACATGGTCAGTGTCCAGAGTGTACATGGTCAGTGTCCAGAATGTACATGGTCAGTGTCCAGAGTGTACATGGTCAGTGTCCAGAGTGTACATGGTCAGTGTCCAGAGTGTACATGGTCAGTCTTCAGAATGTACATTTTTTAGCTTTTAATACGACAATTCTAAGTTTAAATAATATTGCACTTAACTTTGTTTTTATTTTTTCTTGTACTTTAGTATTTTGCGAATTGTGCATGTTGGCCTAAATTAACTCTTTAATGCTAATAACTAATTAAATTATTTTTATTTCATGACTCTGAAAGTATTGAAATATCTAATATTTAATCATGATCTGCAGAAAAAAAATAAATATACATAAAGTCTCATTAATAAAATTCCCATAAATGATAAATATGATACAGCAATCGACTGTCAACTCTAAAGGGTCAGGGTTCAAGCCTAGGATAGTGCCGGCCTTAATCAGGTCTGTTCCCTGTCTCAGATTGAACACGTGGAAAGTAACAGCTGGTCAATGTAAGGGCTACATAGTCCCACCGAGCAGCCATAAATACATACAACAGATGAACTCTACTCCATCGGACCCTGATGGTCTGTATAGGATTTACATTCATGTATACAGCATTAAGTCAAACATTTATTACATATTCCTAAATCAATATAACTATTAGGTTGATTCAAAACAATGTGGTAAAAAATTAAATTTTGAATTTAACTTTGGGCTCCTCCCCCCCCCCCCCCCAAAAAAAAATGTTCCAATATATGAAAAAAAAATTCAGTAAAAATTTTACATTTTTTGGACAATATTAAGTGGGTGCTACCGCCATGTTTAGTTTTAACAAAGAATAAAAATGAAAAAATCAGTATATTCATTACCTGTTAAACAAAAAAGTTATTTTACTTGTTTAATAAAAAGTATGCAAACAATTAAATTAATAATTAAAATCTTGGTTCAACTGCACCAATGTTCACTTGTTCCTGTCTGGGCAGTTCTGTCTATACTGTTTCACAACCATCAGCAGGTACTGTTTCTGTTCTTCATTGTTTGTGTGAAGTTTATTGTAATCTTACATAAGAGCTAATCCACGTTCTGCTATGTCATTCACAACTCTGAGAGAGGATATTTCAGCTTTTGCTTTTTTGAAGGCTTCATTGGTCTCTCAACTATCTGGATAACTGCTAAAAAATTCAGATGAGTCCGAAAAAGGTAAAAAAACGATAGGTGTTATTTGAAACAAAATCATCAAGTTCTTTGAACTCTATCAGAGATTGATCAACTGTTGCTTTTTTCAACGAGCCAGGTAAACCATTTGTTTTCAAACATTTCACCATTTTCTGTTTTATGTCAAGTGGTACTTCATCATCAAAATAGCCAATGCAACAAGATTCTTCTGATAAATACCAGAGGTGTCTTAGAATTTTTTCAAAGCCACCGCTGAAATATGTGAATCAGGATAGCTGCAAGCAAATACATAAATGATACAATAAGTTTTATAATATTAACAACTTCACTATTCACTTGGCACATTAAATTAATTAGTCCAACTAATGTTAACCCTAACCCTAACCTTTGTAGGCTTGTGATAAGCCATAGATCATTTCGAGGAGCTAAAATGGCTGATGGTGCTGTAAACCAGGATCTTGTATAAATTCTTGTGGTGAAAATGCATATGTTTCTGAGACCCCGTTCTTCTTTTGCCGTGAGTCGAAATTGGGCCCGAAATAGCCATATTTTGATGGCATATATGGCTTTAGCTTTCGATAATCGTCACGGGGTTGAAAAGGTGTGATCTGTTTTTGTGCAAATTCGATAATTTCTTCAGCAATGTCAACAACGACTGATGTACTAGACTCATCTGTTAAAACAATCTGAAAAATTAATTTATCAATGAGTGGTCAGTGTTCTTTAAACCGCTTAAAGATTTCTATGTCAGGACTTGTAGAAGGATCAAATAAATGCTTCACACCTGCTTCCAACATAATTTCAACATATGATGACGACAGGCCAGACACAACATTTCCTTCTGCATCTTTCGCTCCAGTAGGACACATGCTCCATTGAATTTTGCTCTACTACTGGACCATTTCATTTAACTAGTTGAAACGATTTTAAGAGATAAAATACAAACATATAACTGAGTGATATTATAATATTGATTTTGTGTAAACGCGGCCAAAGAAATTAGACAAAATAAATTAACAAAGAATAATTAACAGCAAAGATTAAAATTAACTGAAATAAATAAGAGTGGCATTGTATCTTCATCATTTCACACAATTAATAATATGTTTTGGGCATAGTCAGTCAGGCAGTCACGTTATTACCAACAATGGGTAAAATAATTGAAATGTGTAAAATTCACAATGTGGAAGCAATCATTCAAATGTCAAAATCAATAAAAATTTAACTGATTTATCTTTTCATATATTGGAACATTTTTAGATAGTGCCCCATGAAAAATTCAAAACTTCATTTTTTTGTATCACCCTAATAACTATATTTCAATGAATGTTGATTAAAAAACCTGTAAACATATATTTGAACCAAACTTTTCAAATAGAAAAGTTTATCGCAAAAAAATACTAAATCAACAAACGATTATGACTAAAATTTCATCAGATTAATAAAAAATGTGTTTGTAGAAATTAATATTTGAAATTCGAAGTCTGTAAGTAAAATCATATGGCGGTCATCAAATATAATTCACCCATTAACAGCCATATTGTAATTTTTAGATACAGACGACAGCTGACATCATTTCCTGTGTGGGAAGTCCCTATAAGAATCAGATGAAATCTCTTAAATCTTTTAACCACTAATGGGACTGTTTTACGGTGCACTTCTTTCTTCCTCACCATAGACGAAAATGCAATAGATTTTAAGTCACCACGTGAGATATAGCTGGGACATCTACAGAGGCCTGAAAGATCGAACCAGGAACCCTCAGGTCGACAGTCCAGCGCTTTGCTGCACGACCAGTGGTCCTACTACCATTTCATGTAGAGACCGACATCACTAAAATTAACTTTACAGTCCAAAGAACCGCTGTGAAAATGTTCTTGACTGGATCCCACACAATGGACCTTGGCACCACTACTTCCTGGACATGTACATGTTGTGTAGGTCAACTTTGTGTTATCGTGATGTTCATCATATTTGCTCACCTTGTGGTTGTTAATCAACTGACCAACACTGACCTGCTTATGACATCCATGCGGATGAGACACAATAAAAATGACATCAGACTTTGACATAAATTTATTGAAAACATTTTTCCAGAGAACAACCCATTTAGCATCTACTTTGAATAATATGTCTCCCAGTGAGTCACAGGTCGCATATTTCAACACACACCTGTCTATCTCAATGTCAACATTATATATACTGAACTTATCCAGACGGTCATCTTGTCCATCGTAAAACAATCTACAGGTCGTGTGGCTGGCCTCAATGTCATCAAAAACTACATGTGCGGCTGTGTTCACAATGATCTCCCACCAGACATTTTTGGGTTCATCTGAATATTGACATTTTATACATGGACATGATCTGGTTGACTTTATAAAGCAGCTGTAATGTTTTTCTCCGTTTATATTAATTTTCCCTCCACCTGCATCAACGCCACGCCCATCAGTAAACTTGTACACTGTTATCTGTCCAGTTCCAAGTCTCAATGTTGTTTTGTTTCCCATGTTATAGAAAGGATATGGAATATTTGTGTCCAGGTAAAACTCTGGTCTCTGCGGACTGGTCATTCCAACATCAACTCTTACTGTTAGGTCACCTGTGGTCTTGATCAACTCATACAGGTCATGGTCATGGTAACCTTCAGGTAAATGTCCGATGCTGAATGTTTTAACTGGAATAAAATTTTTATGCCCTCCATTCTTCTGACAGCCAGCCAGATGTTTATGTAGGTCAGCCTCACCACCTTCTGACACCTGAGTCTCGTGGTGACCTGTTATGAAATGGAGGTCAATGAATTCATTCTCGAAAAATATTATTATTTTTTTATATTTTTTAATAGTGGTAAAACTTATAATTTTTTTAAAATTCCATCATCCTATGCACTAAAAACTTTAAGGGGTCGCAGGACTTCACCGAGTCCCCAGACAATGATGTAAACTTTAAGACGGATATTTCTTTTATTGTGTTACACGAAAATTTTATTTATCTATCAAGAATCAACCTGACTGAATTGTCGCATGTCATGGGGAAAAATTTGAGAACATACAACTAAAATACTTGACAAGAGCTGGTCAATTCAAATCACTTGACAAGAGCTGGTAAATTCAAATCACTTGACAAGAGCTGGTCAGTTCAAATCAGTTGACAAGAGCTGGTCAGTTCAAATCACTTGACCAGTACTAATCAATTCAAATCAATGGACAAGAGCTGGTCAATTCAAATCACTTGACAAGAGCTGGTCAGTTCAAATCACTTGACAAGAGCTGGTCAATTCAAATCACTGGACAAGAGCTGGTCAATTCAAATCACTTGACAAGAGCTGGTCAGTTCAAATCACTTGCCCAGTACTAATCAATTCAAATCAATGGACAAGAGCTGATCAATTCAAATCACTGGACAAGAGCTGGTCAATTCAAATTACTAATAGAAGCATGCAGTGAATTTCACCATCATATTTAGGTGAGGTGGTTATAGATGATACATACACCATGTGCTTATATAATATGATACTAAGAAAAAAGTTTCCTTTTGTATTCAGATTCAGCGAACAGAATAATAGAATACAAAGGCCTATTGACGAACCACACAAAACATCAGGGTGGGCGGATGGCCGTGCGGTGTGTAGCGCTTTCTGTTTGACCTCTTACGCGTAAATCACCGATGGGCCGCATGTGTCTGCGAGCAGTGGCGCAACCAGGGGGGCAGGGGGGTTTGGGCCCCCCCAGACCAAATCATCTTATATATTTTACTATATAAACTGTCTTTTTTCTATATGTGAGCCCCCCCCAGCATTTTTTGCTGGTTGCGCCACTGTCTGCGAGAGCCTTTAATGACTGCCTATTGCTGTAGCCCAGTGTTTCCCAAACTATTGGCATAAGTGTACCCCTTTTTAATTTTTGTAATACTCAGTTACCCTAGTAAAAAAAAATTACATAAATTGTTCTGACGGACATGGTTTCATCTCATTTTAATATTTTCACTTTCATGTGGCATATTTACACAATACTCTTAGCCCGGTACAGTATGCTCCCCCCCCCACCCCCGAAATACGCGTACCATACTCTGGGGAACACCGCTCTAGCTAACGGCCTGATGCGTCTGGATAGATAATGTTTCACTGCATATCAAAAAGACACTAAATATAGTATGTTTCACTCAATGACAAAATGACATTAAATATCTTATGTTTCACTGCATGACAACGTGACATTAAATATAGTATATTTCACTGCATGACAACGTGACATTAAATATAGTATGTTTCACTGCATGACAACATAACATTAAATATAGTATGTTTCACTGCATGACAACATGACATTAAATATAGTATGTTTCACTGCATGACAACATGACATTAAATATCTTATGTTTCACTGCATGACAACATGACACTTAATATAGTATGTTTCACTGCATGACAACATGACACTAAATATAGTATGTTTCACTGCATTTCAACATGACATTAAATATAGTATGTTTCACTGCATGACAACATGACATTAAATATAGTATGTTTCACTGCATGACAACATGACATTGAATATAGTATGTTTCACTGCATGACAACATGGCATTAAATATCTTATGTTTCACTGCATGACAACATGACATTAAATATAGTATGTTTCACTGCTTGACAACATGACATTAAATATCTTATGTTTCACTAAATGACAACATGACATTAAATACCTTATGTTTCACTGCATGACAACATGACATTAAATATAGTATGTTTCACTGCATGACAATATGACATTAAATATAGTATGTTTCACTGCATGACAACATGACACTAAATATAGTATGTTTCACTGCATGACAACATGACATTAAATATAGTATGTTTCACTGCTTGACAACATGACACTTAATATAGTATGTTTCACTGCATTACAACATGACATTAAATACCTTATGTTTCACTGCATGACAACATGACATTAAATATAGTATGTTTCACTGCATGACAACATGACATTAAATATAGTATGTTTCACTGCATGACAACGTGACATTGAATATAGTATGTTTCACTGCATGACAACATGGCATTAAATATCTTATGTTTCACTGCATGACAACATGACATTAAATATAGTATGTTTCACTGCATGACAACATGAAATTAAATATCTTATGTTTCACTAAATGACAACATGACATTAAATACCTTATGTTTCACTGCATGACAACATGACATTAAATATAGTATGTTTCACTGCATGACAACATGACATTAAATATAGTATGTTTCACTGCATGACAACATGACACTAAATATAGTATGTTTCACTGCATGACAACATGACATTAAATATCTTATGTTTCACTGAATGACAACATGACATTAAATATCTTATGTTTCACTGAATGACAACATGACATTAAATATCTTATGTTTCACTGAATGACAACATGACATTAAATATCTTATGTTTCACTGAATGACAACATGACATTAAATATCTTATGTTTCACTGAATGACAACATGACATTAAATATCTTATGTTTCACTGAATGACAACATGACATTAAATATCTTATGTTTCTCTGCATATTATTAATTTAGTTCATTCATGGGGAACTCATTCATACTCTGTAGAAATTTGCATAAAATACTTTAATATCCAATGTCTTTTACCTTTCAACTTAAAGCTGGTTTGAATATCTTTGCCTTTTTATTTAAAACAATCTATTGAAAAGTAGAGAAAAAATATTTTTTCCATTTAACATAACACAAGAAACGTTCAGAATTTTTTTTTTTTTCAACTTTATAAAAATTAATTTTAGTTTGGTTTTGAAGGAAACAAAATCAATTTACCTGTCTTGTGTTAATTGGACTGAGAAATGTTGACCACAGTGATCCCATTATACTGTTCCTACCTGTGTAGTAAAAACATATCAGTATTTCAAGCTACTTTTAAATAAATATTTCAGATATGATCGTTTCACTTGTATAGAAAACTTTATTTTTATTTTGGTCATCACTTATTTTTAATAAATTAAAGATAAATACATTTCTTTGAGGGTACGGGTGGTCGTGAGGAAAAGCACTCGACTGTTTGACCTGAGGGTGCCTGGTTCGATCACCGGTGAGGACCAAGAGATATTTCAGGTCATGGTGAAAGTTCCCGTGGCGCCCCCATGGCTATTGTACAATCGGCTATGGTGGAAATGAAAGAAGGGCACCATACAAAAACCGTATCATTAGTGGTCAACCTTACAGGGACTTCCCCACCCCCACCACAAACACACGGTCATGTTTATCCATCATTGCCTATCCTCAGCGGCTGTCTTTAATCCATTCATTAACATCCCGGTCAATATTATAACAAAAAAATACTCACCAGACAAACTCAGTGCTTTTTGTTATTAAAATAACTTTTTAAAAATAGTCAACACATCCGGGTATTATCACAGGTCGACAGTAGAGCGGTTTACCTCGCGATCAAAAACAGAAATGATGTTTAGGGTAGACAAATTAAAGTGTTCAATTTTAATGCTTGTAGTAATGAATCTCCCGGTATGCCAATTGTCCTAAAAAAAATTTTTTTATCTAAATCTTCTATTTATGCCTCGGTTATCTGACGTCTTACTTATAGAAATAAGATTTAATATACACCCAAAGAACATACGTGCAGTTTTTGATAAGACTTCAATCAATATTGTGACGTAGTGAACAGGTTGAACGGTGTAAAAGTTTATTTTACCTGAATTATTAGTGAAATGTCCTGTCTTTCTTTGAGGTTCTGTTACACCGTGTTTCTAAATTCGCCGCAATTCAGTTGGGTCAAAGGGACAGACAAAAAGTTTTGATTCTAGTCGTTCATTTTGTCATAGGACTGATGTATTGTTTTGTATCTCATTACAATGGTCTGTTGTTATTTACAGTTTTGTATCTCATTACAATGGTCTGTTGTTATTTAGTTTTGTATCTAATTACAATGGTCTGTTGTTATTTAGTTTTGTATCTAATTACAATGGTCTGTTGTTATTTAGTTTTGTATCTAATTACAATGGTCTGTTGTTATTTAGTTTTGTATCTAATTACAATGGTCTGTTGTTATTTAGTTTTGTATCTAATTACAATGGTCTGTTGTTATTTAGTTTTGTATCTAATTACAATGGTCTGTTGTTATTTACAGTTTTGTATTTAATTTGATTCAGTATTTTTCAAGTCAGCTAAAAGGTTCGTGATTTAAAATATTTGGAACTGACCGGAGTCTCTGGGGCGTTCAAAGCATTAGGCTCAGACTTATAGTGGTTTCAAACAACTCCCGTTCAAAGCATTAGGCTCAGACTTATAGTGGTTTCAAACAACTCCCGATTTGTTAGAGCTCTGTTGTGGCTCAAAATAGCCTTGCGATTAATGATTTGTTACGTACATAGGTCTTTGGTGTAATTATGGCTTTCACACTGGTCCTAACTTGACGGACAGTTTGACAACATAACAGGCACTAATGCCAATTTTTGTTTATTAAGTAATAAAGAGCTGCACGGGAGTCAAAATCACACCCAGTCCCCCCCCCACTCCCGCGTTTTCAAAACCAGTCCCACCCACTCCCGCGTTTTCAAAACCAGTCCCACCCACTCCCGCGTTTTCAAAACCAGTCCCACCCACTCCCGCGTTTTCAAAACCAGTCCCACCCACTCCCGCGTTTTCAAAACCAGTCCCACCCACTCCCGCGTTTTCAAAACCAGTCCCACCCGGTCCCAAAAGAAATTCATTCCAGTCCCACCCACTCCCGCTCCCATCAAATAGGTAACTAACTACTTACTCTACGGTGCCCCAATCATGCGACACAAGATTTTAACCTACTTATGTTTGTCGGCGTTGACTGTTTCTGTGTCAGTCTATGATATTAGTTTTAACAGGTCTTTTTGACTGTTTCTGTGTTAGAGAGCTGCACGGGAGTCAAAATCACACCCAGTCCCACCCATTCCCGCGTTTTCAAAACCAGTCCCACCCGCTCCCAAAAGAAATTCCCCCCAGTCCCACCCGCTCCCGTGAAAATTTTTCCCAATCCCACCCGCTCCCGCGAAAATTTTTCCCAGCCCCACCCGCTCCCGTCAAAAAATATTCTTATAACTCTTATAAACATACATGAAAAACATTTAAGATAATAAATAAAATAAACAGTTCCACAGTAAAAATAAGAGGTCATTAACACTTTCTGGAGATTTTTTTCTTTCTCCACAACATTACCCAAATGCCTAAAAGTCGTGGCATAAGGCAAAATCTCATTAACAGGAACATTCCCATATTTTGCACCAATGTTTATCAACTTTGCTGCCGATTCTTGGAAACCACAGCCTTCGACAAATGAAAAGGGCCTGATGTCTTTAGCGCACATTGAAACAATGGTGTTTGTGATTTCTGTTTTAACTCGATCTGGAACCTGTTTAACAATCTTCTCTTGACATGGAATGAAGCTAGTCATTGATGTAATTTTTGGAAATGGTGATCTGTTTTTACAAAACTCGAGATGCTTCCACAGACCATTCATACCATCGTGTGCCTTCCAAGTTATAATGGTATCGCATCATGTACATACTGCGAATGGCACATCCTCACCATCCAAGAGCAAACGAATGAAACTTTCCCAAATATTGCTCTTACCATCTTTATTTACGTAAAACTGAATACGCTCGCTTTTTGCGTAAATTAACTTTTGAATGTTTGCTTTATTATCAATTTTTTGAAAATTAAAAAAGAGAATTAGAGAAGTATGTCTGTCTGTTTCACTCTTATTTGCTCGCTCCTTTGTCACAACTCAAAAGCCAATCAAACTCGAGGCGTTGTTAGTACAACGATTTATTTACATAAATGTACATCAGAAATTCATCAGAATACAAAAGTCCATAAATGAATAAACTTCAATAATTCACTCTGCCTCAACTCTTACTAACTAGAGATCTCTAAAACTCCTCATAACTACTAATTTCTCCTAACTTCTCTTAACTAATGTCCGAATCCAGCCCCTATTTATACCCCAACGTCCGTGCCCTAATTACCCTAGGTACGTCACAATCCCTTCAGTATTTTCCTAACTATCTAATCTTTCTAGGAGCGTCACGTGGTCGTCATTGTTAACCCTACTAGCCTGTCCGACGTCGCCTCTCGGTCTTCACACCTTTGCTGTCTACTATTCTATTGTTTCCCCACCTTTTCCTAAGTCGTCTGCCACCTTGTCACCCTTATTGGTATTACTCCTAACTCTTAGATATCTATTATATTAACACGTCGAAGGGGATAGTCTCTGTCTCTAAATCTACTCTAGCGTTTCGACCTAAATACCAAGAATGTCAAGGAAAGGCCTTGAACTAGGTGTGTATCATACATCACACATCATCCCAAGATCATCCGTGCGATTTGATTGATTCATCAGAAGTCTGCGAGAGTCTTAACTCAAACAAAACCCAAACCCACGGGACTCCCGCAAAAACAAAACCCAAACCCACGGGACTCCCGCAAAAACAAAACCAATCCCATGGAACTCCCGATGAATTTATTTCCAAACCCGCGGGAGTCCCGCGGATTCCGCGGGACTCCCGCGAATCCCAATCCCGTGCAGCTCTCAATTCTGTGTCAATCTACGATACTAGCTTTAACAGGTCTTTTTGACTGTTTCTGTGTCAATCTACGATACTAGTTTAACAGGTCTTTTTGACTATTTATGTAGTTGTTTATAATTTTTTTTTAGTTTATTTTTTAAAGCGAAATTTTCCCTTTTTATTAAAATTAAAAAAAAAGAATGGATCAACAGTAAGATCTCTACAAACAAGATTTTTCATATAATATTTTTTTTTCTTCCTGCCAATCCCGGCATCTAGCGTAGGTGAGTACATACTACAATACAGTGACAATGATGGTGAGTACATACTACAATACAGTGACAATGATGGTGATTACATACTACAATACAGTGAACTGATGGTGAGTACATACTACAATACAGTGACAATGATGGTGATTACATACTACAATACAGTGAACTGATGGTGAGTACATACTACAATACAGTGAACTGATGGTGAGTACATACTACAATACAGTAACACTGATGGTGAGTACATACTACAATACAGTGAACTGATGGTGAGTACATACTACAATACAGTGAACTGATGGTGAGTACATACTACAATACAGTGACAATGCTGGTGATTACATACTACAATACAGTGACACTGATGGTGAGTACATACTACAATACTGTGAACTGATGGTGAGTACATACTACAATACAGTGACACTGATGATGAGTACATACTACAATACAGTGAACTGATGGTGAGTACATACTACAATACAGTGACACTGATGGTGAGTACATACTACAATACAGTGTCACTGATGGTGAGTACATACTACAATACAGTGACACTGATGGTGATTACATACTACAATACAGTATCACTGATGGTGAATACAAACTACAATACAGTGACACTGATGGTGAGTACATACTGTAATACAGCGACACTGATGGTGAGTACATACTACAATACAGTGACACTGATGGTGAGTACATACTACAATACAGTGGCACTGATGGTGAGTACATACTACAATACAGTGACACTGATGGTGAGTACATACTACAATACAGTGACACTGATGGCGAGTACATACTACAATACAGTGACACTGATGGTGAGTACATACTACAATACAGTGACACTGATGGTGAGTACATACTACAATACAGTGACACTGACGGTGAGTACATACTACAATATAGTGAACTGATGGTGAGTACATACTACAATACAGTGACACTGATGGTGAGTACATACTACAATACAGTGACACTGATGGTGAGTACATACTACAATACAGTGAACTGATGGTGAGTACATACTACAATACAGTGAACTGATGGTGAGTACATACTACAATACAGTGAACTGATGGTGAGTACATACTGCAATACAGTGAACTGATGGTGAGTACATACTACAATACAGTGACACTGATGGTGAGTACATACTACAATACAGTGACACTGATGGTGAGTACATACTACAATACAGTGACACTGATGGTGAGTACATACTACAATACAGTGACACTGATGGTGAGTACATACTACAATACAGTGACACTGATGGTGATTACATACTACAATACAGTGACACTGATGGTGAGTACATACTACAATACAGTGACACTGATGGTGAGTACATACTACGATACAGTGACACTGATGGTGAGTACATACTACAATACAGTGACACTGATGGTGAGTACATACTATAATACAGCGACACTGATGGTGAGTACATACTACAATACAGTGACACTGATGGTGAGTACATACTACAATACAGTGACACTGACGGTGAGTACATACTACAATACAGTGACACTGATGGTGAGTACATACTACAATACAGTGACACTGATGGTGAGTACATACTACAATACAGTGAACTGATGGTGAGTACATACTACAATACAGTGACAATGCTGGTGATTACATACTACAATACAGTGACACTGATGGTGAGTACATACTACAATACAGTGACACTGATGGTGAGTACATACTACAATACAGTGAACTGATGGTGAGTACATACTACAATACAGTGAACTGATGGTGAGTACATACTGCAATACAGTGACACTGATAGTGAGTACATACTACAATACAGTGAACTGATGGTGAGTACATACTGCAATACAGTGACACTGATAGTGAGTACATACTACAATACAGTGACACTGATGGTGAGTACATACTACAATACAGTGAACTGATAGTGAGTACATACTACAATACAGTGGCAATGATGGTGATTACATACTACAATACAGTGACACTGATGGTGAGTACATACTACAATACAGTGACACTGATGGTGAGTACATACTACAATATAGTGAACTGATGGTGAGTACATACTACAATACAGTGACACTGATGGTGAGTACATACTACAATACAGTGACACTGATGGTGAGTACATACTACAATACAGTGACACTGACGGTGAGTACATACTACAATACAGTGACACTGATGGTGAGTACATACTACAATACAGTGACACTGATGGTGAGTACATACTACAATACAGTAAACTGATGGTGAGTACATACTACAATACAGTGAACTGATGGTGAGTACATACTGCAATGCAGTGAACTGATGGTGAGTACATACTACAATACAGTGACACTGATGGTGAGTACATACTACAATACAGTGACACTGATGGTGAGTACATACTACAATACAGTGACACTGATGGTGAGTACATACTACAATACAGTGACACTGATGGTGAGTACATATTACAATACAGTGACTCTGATGGTGAGTACATACTACAATACAGTGACACTGACGGTGAGTACATACTACAATACAGTGAGACTGACGGTGAGTACATACTACAATACAGTGACACTGACGGTGAGTACATACTACAATACAGTGACACTGACGGTGAGTACATACTACAATACAGTGACACTGATGGTGAGTACATACTACAATACAGTGACACTGATGGTGAGTACATACTACAATACAGTGACACTGATGGTGAGTACATACTACAATACAGTGACACTGATGGTGAGTACATACTACAATACAGTGACACTGATGGTGAGTACATACTACAATACAGTGACACTGACGGTGAGTACATACTACAATACAGTGACACTGATGGTGAGTACATACTACAATACAGTGACACTGATGGTGAGTACATACTACAATACAGTGACACTGATGGTGAGTATATACTACAATACAGTGCCACGGCCTAATGGACATTATACACTGTAACCATCATATCTCTATCCATTCTAGTGATCTAACTGTCCAACACAATTTTGATGTCAAATGTAAGTTTTCCACTACCCGACACGTTGTAAGCTTTTCAATTATTATGACAAGTAAAATAATGTATTTTTTTTTTCACTTTACCAGCTGTTGTTTTAATGGTCGGTAATGTACCTGTCAACAATTTTTGTTTTAAACAAAACAGTTTTGTAAAATTGTCACTCATCTACAGCTACAACAGACCGAGCATTTAATAGATCTGTTGTCGACATCAGTGGATCTCAAAGTGAATCAGTGTTTTTCAGTCTGATTCAAATTGGTTTGATCGTTAGTTTTGTATGTGTTCTATGATTACTAAATCAAGAATAAATGTAAATAAATTTAATTTTAGCTCTTCTTTATTTATTTTTTTTTATTTCGCAAAGATAAATCTGGTTTCTTTGTGGGTCGCTGATCACAATAGTTTGAGATTCATTCGTCCATGTAATTTCCAGGAAGCCGATTAAACGGCACCTTAATCTCAAGTTATCTTCTCTTAACTTAACCCACTAAGTATTGAAAAGCATTTTGACAGTTCGTGAACTTTGAAACGCCTGGTTACTTATAATGCTTGATATGCGTCACAAGCTACGTGTTCTGCCATGTCCGTACCTCTAGCTTTGTATGTCAAGCTACGTGTTCTGCCATGTCCGTACCTAATGTTAGTCCTTATGATATAGACCCAAGGACGTAGATGTTCACTGTAAAACTATAAGGTGACCCTTTATTATGTTTTTCAATTTGGTTGACTTGGAATCAACGGCAACAAAAGTGGTACATCAGTATTCAAAACTCAATATTCAACCAACTCACTGACTCATGGAGACAGTAGACTCAACTCCTACAGAGAGTGAAAGAACAATTGGTGTCTCTCCTACTTCAGTCAAATTTCTCAAAAGATGCATAATGTGAAACCAATTTACATCAAATTTTAATGCAGCAAGTGTTGTAGACATATCTATAATACAAATTTTACATCATGTGTTCCGGTTTCCGTCTGTCATCGCTACTTCCGTCTGTCATCCAACATGGCGGCATAAACAATTCATCCAAGATGGCGGCATAAACAATTCAAAGATGGCAGAAACATTTACTGTTTTCTTCTTAACATGCATGATCCCGCTACCAACTGGCCAGCCGAGTAAGAAGTCTCCTACATGGCTGCCAGAATTGACATTGGACCAGCCATATGTTTAGTGCCGAGGTGGCAAAACACCGTACACTAACATACGGCAGGTAAGATCGTGATTGCCAAATGGCATTCACAATGTAATAATGTTTTCGACCACCTCAATCATTACCAAAGGGCAAGAAGCGATCTTAAGAGAAGTAACACAAAATCATGCCAAAATATTCTTTTTTTTTTTTTTAACGCCGCCATTGCCAGCATGGTAGGGTGTAGTGTGCCTACCACACCAGCATTGTTGGCGGCGCTGATGCACGTCTGCCATGCCTACAGAGCGGCGGGGTGAGTGTGCCCGCTATCATCTGCAGGGATGGCAGAAAGATGGGTTTTACTCCTTGCCCAAACCGGCCAGACAAGCAGGGTGTGTGTACTGCCGGTCAGCCAGAATGGCAAAGATAGGGATTTTTCCTGCCACTCGGACAGAGGGGAGGGTGTAGTGTGCCTGTACCCTAGCTGGAAATGGCAAGCTGCGCAGATGTGCTTGAGTGGGACGGAGTGGAAGGGTGTTGTGTGCCGACCACATCCGTCACCACCGCCAGCTGTGAATACTGCGGTCTCGGATAATCCTCATTGATCACAGTACCACCACCCTCGCAAGTAATGGTTTTTTTTTTCCTGACTAGAGAACCCCTATGATCCATCCCCCGTGGATCATGGTATGTCTCTCAGACCAGAAAGGAGAGATCACAAAATATCATGCCAAAATATTTTTTGTGATACTCTCCGAAACAAATTTTAAATCTGTGTTCAAAAGGTCTATTTATATCTCACAGTAACGTAATAAATCTATGGTGTTCAATTTGTTATTAAATGAGAAGCGATCATAAAAGAAATATTTACAGAAATCGTTCAATTAATATTCTGTGTTATGTTTAACAATCTCAATTTTAAACCAAAATTATGGATACCTAAATATTATGTAATATTTATATTGTTTAAATTGTTATTATTTCTAAAATATGTCTATTTCTAATACACAATTATTTCCCTTTATTACTAACCTAAAATACGTCACTTTTTTTTTTCATTTTTTTACTATTACGTCACATGAATGAATTGAACAAGGGTTGAGTTTGAGTAGCGCCGAACACAACGTTTACAATGCAAACTAACCCATTTATGATGGGGGCTTCACACAGAGGGTGTATGGAGGGGGCCCAGTTTGAGGAGGGCCCCCAAAATATTTTTTAAACTAAATATTAAGTACATTATCTCATGTCAAAATGTAGTGGCTCCCGAAGATGCCTAAAATCCCTTGGTTCGGCATTGGCTTCACAGAACTATAATGTTGAAAGCTTTGATATGTCTTTCTTTTTTAAGAGGCCTAATATTTTCTGCTTCTGTGGCCTCAACTGCATTGATGGAATACTATGTTTTTAATCGAAGGTCAGCTAAAAGCTATTTAACGATTCTTTCTTCTCGGGACCAAGCTTGAGAAGCGTCAAAAAATTATATCATGTCAAAATGCAGGGGCAGCCCCCAAAGAGGCCAAGCATACTGGGCTCCTAAATCCCTAGGTTCTGCACGGCCGGGTCGGCAATTTTTCTTAGTTAATTGTACTATGCTACAATGTGTACATCATAACACATTAAATGAATAACTGTTTGGAAAGGAGTCCATTAAAATATTATGAAGGAATAGGATTTTAAGAGTTGTTGTTTATGTTTACCCATAATGAGGATTATTTTCTTTGGGAGGAACTATTTAACATATGAGCTTTATTTGATGTATTATTAGGTGTCCCTATTCTCAAATGTATTTTGGCCACTGCAAGTATATAGACTGATTGTTAACGCGCTAAAATATATATCATCATTTTCAACTCCAACTGTGTGCCTACTCGCCGGTCCGGGTACCGGGCCTTTGATAACTAGTTAGCAAAAAAAATTATTCTTTCAAATCAAACTGTGCATGGTGAAATTCAAAGCCCTCTGTTCTATTGTGTGTACTGCATGCATTACACACATCTATATTACTTTGAAACGTAAAATGTCAGGTTGACTACATCTGAATATTTTTGATATCCCAATGCCTTCATATTATTAATGAATTGTTTAAAGTTTCAATTTTTTTTATAGATGACACAAGCCAGTTTTTAATTGACAAAAAATGTTTCAAAGTTAGTTTAGTAGCAGTTTGTTTTATTTATAAAAGTGTACGGGTGTGTTACACCCATTTGTGTGTTACACCCAGTTGTGTGTTATACCCAGTTGTGTGTTACACCCAGTTGTGTGTTATATCCAGGCACGCCGAGAGGGGGTGGGCAGGCGGGGTCATTGCCAGGGGGCCCGCATCTATAAGGGGGCCCGGCCGCCACGACCATGTCAAATTTTTCACGATTCATTGTTTATTAAGGGGCCCTCAATGATGTCCTGCCCCGGGGCCCGTGTTGGCTCTCGGCGCCCCTGGTTATATCCAGTTGTGTGTTACACCCAGTTGTGTGTTATATCCAGTAGTGTGTTATATCCAGTAGTGTGTTATATCCAGTAGTGTGTTACACCCAGTAGTGTGTTATATCCAGTAGTGTGTTATATCCAGTAGTGTGTTATATCCAGTAGTGTGTTACATCCAGTAGTGTGTTATATCCAGTAGTGTGTTACATCCAGTAGTGTGTTACATCCAGTAGTGTGTTACATCCAGTAGTGTGTTACACCCAGTAGTGTGTTATATCCAGTAATGTGTTATATCCAGTAGTGTGTTACATCCAGTAGTGTGTTACACCCAGTAGTGTGTTATATCCAGTAGTGTGTTACATCCAGTAGTGTGTTATACCCAGTAGTGTGTTATATCCAGTAGTGTGTTATATCCAGTAGTGTGTTATATCCAGTTGTGTGTTACATCCAGTAGTGTGTTACATCCAGTAGTGTGTTATACCCAGTAGTGTGTTATATCCAGTAGTGTGTTATATCCAGTAGTGTGTTATATCCAGTAGTGTGTTATATCCAGTAGTGTGTTATACCCAGTAGTGTGTTATATCCAGTAGTGTGTTATACCCAGTAGTGTGTTATATCCAGTAGTGTGATATATCCAGTAGTGTGTTACACCCAGTAGTGTGTTATATCCAGTAGTGTGTTATATCCAGTAGTGTGTTACATCCAGTAGTGTGTTATATCCAGTAGTGTGTTATATCCAGTAGTGTGTTACACCCAGTTCATAGGGACAGTAGTACAAAAATTCAGCACCAAACAAAAAAGTCACTATGAAATGTTTTATAAATTTGTATCAGTCAATGTGTTCATTTCTACTGTGTTATAGATGGTAAAAAAAATTGTTCAAATATTCAAAAGACTCTCTAAGACTGTCTGACGTCATCCGCAGTCTACTTCTAGAGTGATTGGTGTTTTACAAGTCTATTGTTTTATACCCACCTAGTCTTTAGTCGTCTATTTGACCATTACTTGTCTTAATCCTAATGTCTAGACATCTTTTATATCACAACATCGAAGGGGATATTCTTCAGTCTCTAAGCCCTTTACTGTCTCCTACCAGTGAGTAGTGAGTGTATCTCACTCTGAAGTTGACAGAAAAGTCGCTATTATAACAGTCGCTATTATAACAGTCGCTATTATAACAGTCGCTATTATAACAGTCGCTATTATAACAATATCTATTATAACAGTCGCTATTATAACAGTCGCTATTATAACAGTCTCTATTATAACAGTCGCTATTATAACAGTTGCTATTATAACAGTCGCTATTACAATGCGGTCGCCATTCACACAATCGCCTTAATGACAGTCGCCATTCTGATTACGTCGCTCATGTGAAGTCGCTGTTATGACAGTCGCTATTTTGACAGTCGCTGTTTTGACAGTCGCTATCCTGCCCGAACACCAAGTTTACTCTATCTCTCCCGTGGTGTCTCCATGGATATTGGATAAAGTGGAGACGAAAGTAGAACACTATAAAAACAGTCCCAAAGTTGCTTTAAGGATCTAACAAATACGCTTCTTTATCTTACAGGGACTTCACAGATACAGTAATGAGAACCTATGTTGATAACTAAAGGGTTAAAATGAAATGTCCCATCTGTTTCACAGATACAGTAATGAGAACCTATGTTGATAACTAAAGGGTTAAAATGAAATGTCCCATCTGTTTCGCTGTTGTTGTTTTTGTATCTGCTAATTTAAGTGTCAGTATACTAAACAATTCATTGCTGATTGAATTCCCAGTTCACTGAGGAACACCACGTAACTTTTAAAGGTACACATTCGAGAATCAGACATGTCCTGGTTCTCCTTTTACTTTGTCATTCTGTTACTCGGATACTTCATAGGTAAGTGAAAAGAAAATAAACCCTATTGTGTACTATTCATTAAATAACCCTATTGTGTACTATTCATTAAATATACTTAACTTTAAAAAAAAGATAACAAATAACTGTTAATTATTGTAATTATAAATAAGATGTTTAACATAAAATCAACTTTCAGTTTTTATCGAACTCGCTGAACCAGTTCTCAAGTTATTACGTTTCGCGACTTATTTTGACCACTGATTAGGTTTTGAGACCCACAATAATAGCGTTTTTATTTTAGGGACCCACCTTCAAAAAAAAGGGATATAAATACGTCAATACTTTATAAATGCGTCATTAATTGTATGAATACATCATTTATTATATAACTACGTCATTAATTGTATAAATACATTCACATATTTACGAAAGTCTTGTTTTTTGTAACATAATAGAGAAGTTTGTGTGTAATTATACATTCACACTTTTACAAACGTCTAGTTTGTGTGTAATTATACATTCACACATTTACAAACGTCTAGTTTGTGTGTAATTATACATTCACACATTTACAAACGTCTAGTTTGTGTGTAATTATACATTCACACATTTACAGACGTCTAGTTTGTGTGTAATTATACATTCACACATTTACAGACGTCTAGTTTGTGTGTAAGGGTTAGGGTTACGATCTTTTAATTCTATATTTTATCTTCGACGCGATCCAGTTGAAATTTTTCTGCGACCCATGAGTGGGAGTTAAGATTCACAACACAAAGCTATTGTACTTGAAGACTGTTTGGTTAGGTTGCACTTTGGTAGTGAACAAGGTATTCTGGCTGTGTGTGTTGTGGGTTTAAATCCTACGAGAGTCCAGTCACCCAACAAATATAAAAGAAGGCGTGGTTAGGATTGTTCATTAAAGAAATAGAAACGAATGAAATTAGCCAAGTTATCGTTTAACTATTTATGTAATTATGGTTGCAAGACAATTATTGTTTGAATTAGTTGTATATTTGTTGTTACCTAGGTACTTATTGAACTTTTTAATTATTGAATAGGAGCGATAGAAGGAATAAAAGGTCCTATGACCTATAACCCGGAAACTAAAAAGTTCGAGGTTGTTGGCAAAAAAACTGAAAGATGACCATAACAATGCCAGAAAGAGCTGACATCTTGCAATGTACTGTATCTATTGTAAAATATTAATTCCACCGCGAACAGTTTGATTGTAGAAAAGATAATAAAATTTACCAATAACAATACAAACTATGTTGTTGCTTGTTTTCAATGAACATTGTCTTAATTGTGAGTGTTAAAAAAAGATATTCCTGGCTATTTAAGACAGAGTGTGTGTGTAGTGTGTTCAATTCCTATGAGAGTCCAGTCACCCAACAAATATAAAAGAAGGCGTGGCTACAATACAACTGGTGTCCAGGTTGAAGCATCAAACATTTTAGGATTTATCTATGTCCAGAGTTTCCCAAAGTATTGTACACGTACCCCGTGGGGTTTGAAGCGAGTACATGCTGCACTGGGCTGAGTAAATTGTGTACACACACATGGCTAAAACGAAATGAGGAGAAACCAGGACAGTAAAAATAATATCAAGTTGTTGTTGTTTTCTAGTAGGGGTTTTACGGTAAAGAAAAAAAAATAAAGTTACCTTAATACTCTGAGGGCTGATCGGGGCAGATAAAGTGAAGGATTCATCTGTTTCATTAACCTTGGCAGATAAAGTGAAGGACTCACCTGTTTCATTACCTCGGCAGACAAAGTGAATGATTCATCTGTTTCATTAACCTTGGCAGATAAAGTGAAGGACTCACCTGTTTCATTACCTCGGCAGACAAAGTGAATGATTCATCTGTTTCATTAACCTTGGCAGATAAAGTGAAGGATTCATCTGTTTCATTAACCTTGGCAGGTAAAGTGAAGGATTCATCCGTTTCATTACCTCGGCAGATAAAGTGAAGGATTCATCTGTTTCATTACCTCGGCAGATAAAGTGAAGGATTCATCTGTTTCATTAACCTTGGCGTATAAAGGGATTGGGTGGTTAGCACAACGCCCAGCCGCCATTACTCCCACAACTTAAAGTCGAGTACCCATTGAAAACTGAGGGGACTATCACCAGGTTCTATACAAATACCCAAGACTCTCACTGAGGTTCAAACCCATGACCTGTCCAGTCGACAGTCGTGCGCACTACACTGGACCACCACCTGTTCTCCAGAATTACACTGTATTACAAAAGTTAATAAAGGGTACACGGATGTCGAAAGTTTGGGAATCACTGGCTCAGACGTGTTATATATATATAATGGGATCAATGTAGGTACTCATTATGGGATCAATGTAGGTACTGATAATGGGATCAGTTTAGGTACTGATAATGGGATCGATGTAGGTACTCATTATGGGATCAATGTAGGTACTGATAATGGGATCAGTTTAGGTACTGATAATGGGATCGATGTAGGTACTGATAATGGGATCAGTGTAGGGACTGATAATAAGATCAATGTAGGTAATGATGGGATCAATGGAGGTTCTGATGATGGGATCAGTGTAGGTACTGATAATGGGATCAATGTAGGGACTGATAATGGGATCAGTTTAGGTACTGATAATGGGATCGATGAAGGTACTGATAATGGGATCAATTTAGGTAATGATGGGATCAATGTACGTACTGATAATGGGATCAATGTAGGTACTGATAATGGGATCAATGTAGGTACTGATAATGGGATCAATGTAGGTACTCATTATGGGATCAATGTAGGTACGATAATGGGATCAGTTTAGGTACTGATAATGGGATCGATGTAGGTACTGATAATGGGATCAGTGTAGGGACTGATAATAAGATCAATGTAGGTAATGATGGGATCAATGGAGGTTCTGATGATGGGATCAGTGTAGGTACTGATAATGGGATCAATGTAGGGACTGATAATGGGATCAGTTTAGGTACTGATAATGGGATCGATGTAGGTACTGATAATGGGATCAATTTAGGTAATGATGGGATCAATGTACGTACTGATAATGGGATCAATGTAGGTACTGATAATGGGATCAATGTAGGTACTGATAATGGGATCAGTGTATGTATTGATAATGGGATCAATGTAGCTACTGATAATGAGATCAATGAAGGTACTTATAATGGGATCAATGTAGGTAATGATAATGGGATCGATGTAGGTACTGGTGGGATCGATGTAGATACTGATAATGGGATCAATGTAGGGAATGATGGGATTATTGTAGGTACTGATGATGGGATCAATGTAAGTATTTTTAATGGGATCAGTGCAGGTACTGATAATGGGATCAGTGTATGTGCTGATAATGGGATCAGTGTAGGTACTGATAATGGGATCAATTTATGTACTGATAATGGGATCAGTGCATGTACTGATAATGGGATCAGTGTAGCTACTGATAATGGGATCTATTTAGGTACTGATAATGGGATCATTGTAGGTGCAGATGATAGGAAGAACCTCTTACAATACACATCTTTTGCTACGTCATAGCATATTACCTGCTGAGTCTGACGTGGCGCTCTATTAAAAGGTTTAGTCTGGCCTATATTTATATCGTCAGAGAGTTATTCTAGTAAATTTATATCAAAGTATATCGTGCTATGAGATTAGCGTATTATTCTAGAGTTGATATCACGTTTTGTTGATGGGTTGTAGTTATTGTTTGTTTTTGTTGCTAAGATGTGTTTATTGAAATGTCTTTTGATGGGTTTTCAAGTTTTCATTATTTTACTTTTGTAGCCCGAAAATATTGACAGCTGACAACAAGGGAGAGAAACGTAAACTAACAAGCATTCGAAGAATATATTTGATTGCTTCCCTTGCTATCTTTAAGCTGAAATGCGAGGAAGACAATAATTTGTAAAAGACCACCAGTTGACGTATAACAGATTCAGAGAATAATAAAAGTCAACAGAGTCAGGGTGAAATTTATTTGTTTTTAGATTAAAAGACTCATATATAATAATACTCATTTCCAGTCTGCGTTAAATCGAAAGTAAAGAATTAATACAACAGTATTCCAGTTTAAAATACAACCATGAAAAAAATCGGATCTGCCCGAAACCAAAAAATAACCTAGCCTACCGATCAAGCATAAGGGGGTATAACTCTATGCAAAGGTTTTGGAGGGTACAGCTAGTAGAATATATTTCGCCACCCGGCTGGTCAAATCTTGACATCGGCAGTGAAGGCGATGGCCATAACATGTAGCCTATAAATTCCATGGTGCCGCCATCGTAAGTGTATCACCGGTTACATTTATAGTCGTTACACTCACCCAGTGGCGTAGCGAGCTTAACTCGCGCCCGGTACACAATACCTTTTCAGCGCCCCACCCCCATTCGAAAACCATATACTATTATATGTAAAATATACTATTGGGCGCCTCTTTTCAATCTATTTTCATTATTACTAATTTTATTTGTAAATAATTCTTTTATTATAGGTATATAGTATTATCCAGACCGGATGTTGACAAGTCCGAATTATCGCAAATTGACGAGTAGTGATTTTAATCTAATGTATCATCCGCATTTTTCGGCAGCGGTCCATAGTTTCTGTTTATAGATTTCAAACCATCAACTCAAAAAGTTAACAATGAACAGTAACATTGGACAGTAACAATGTATAGTAACGATGTATAGTAACAATGTACAGTATGTGTGTATGTTATAAAATCTACCAAAATTTCTACCACTAACGCTGCAGTGTTGCTTCTCGTGTACTAATGTGTGCATGTGTGGTTGTAACTTGTTGGCAATTGTTTTTGAGAGTATTTTGTAATCTGTGTTGAGACGTGAGATTGGTCGGTAACTATTGACTGATGTCCTATCCTGTGTTTCTTTGTCTATAAGTGTGATGCATGCCTCGTTAAAACCCTGTGGCAGATTCCCTTTATTGTGTGTGTCTGTAAATATTTTGAGTAGGATGGGACCTAATGATGGAAGAAAGGCTTTATAAAACTCAGCACTTAGTCCATCAGGTCCTGGTGTTATGTTGTTAGCTAAATTATTGATTGTGTGTTCGATGTCTTGTAGAGTGAATGGTTATCTAAATGTTGTTTTTGTTCTTCTGTTAATGTTTTGCAGTGTTGGATGAAGTTTTGTTGAGCTGATGTGTCAGTGTTTTGTTTTTTGTATAGTGTGGCGAAATGTTTATGGAAGGCGGCGCCTATTTCTTCTGACCCTCGTAGCATGTTGCCGTTGTCGCCTTGGATTTCTTTAATGCATCGGCTTTTCTGTATGTTTTGTTCGATGCTTAGGTGCGCTCTGCTCGGCTCCTCCGGGACATTTCTCAATCGGCCTCTTGTTTGTGCGCCGCTGAATCGATAGTTTTTGATTTCTTGAATCTGTACGTTAATTGCTTCAGCGTCTGTGGAGTAAGAAAGCCCGTACATGTGGTACATTAAAACATCCAATGACTCATGTCGCTCCCGACTAATCAACAAACATTTTGGGGACGACAAAAAACTTTAAAGTTAACATCTCCCCACTTGAGACTGACAAGGTCAAAGTTACTTTCCACTGTCTGTCTACAAACATAGCCAGAAGAAGAGTCGAGGAGATTTTTCGAATCCTTCGCAGAACCAGGTTCTCTGACAAGAATCAAAAAAGTTTCAGGATCCGCAGACAAATGGAGCGGTTTCCTCCAACCAAAAAAAAAAAAAGGAACTTCCCCACTACATTTCAATTAGATATGAAGGGGATGCCAAAATATACAAAGTCCTCGTAACAATTCCAGGCAGAAGACAGAAATGCTTGTTATTTCTTTAGTTTTGTTCTGGTTTTTTTTTCCCGTCAGACGACGTTATAGCCTACTTTCACTTTGTTGTTGTGAACTTGGGGGCACCGCTGATACAATGTCAGCGTATGTTTTTGGTTGGTTGTGGTTTTTGGAATTTTTTTTTTTGGGGGGGGGGCTTTAATAATGGGCCACTGGTTAGACCAGTGGCTATCATCCCCACAAGTCCAGCATTTCTGTCTTCTGCCGGAAATTAATAGTGACGCTGAGTGTTTTAAACAATTTGAAAGTTAATTTCCCGAAAGGGTTTATAACGTAAAAAGAACAGATTCTTCACAACATCAAGCCAAATTATTTGAATGATCCTCTCCACAACTAACACTAATTCATGCCAATATATAAGTTACTCTCCTCAGATCTACACAAATCTTTCTATTGATGTTAAAATTATGTATGATAAATATTTATATGTTACCATACTCTCCACAAACAATCTGTGACAATCTACTCTGATACATTTCTCAAAATCACTCCAATATATTTATATGTTACCGTACTCTCCACACACAATCTGTGACACTCTACTCTGACACATTTCTCAAAATCACTCCAATATATTTATATGTTACCATACTCTCCACAAACAATCTGTGACAATCTACTCTGATACATTTCTCAATATCATTCCAATATATTTATATGTTACCGTACTCTCCACACACAATCTGTGACACTCTACTCTGATACATTTCTCAAAATCACTCCAATATATTTATATGTTACCGTACTCTCCACACACAATCTGTGACACTCTACTCTGACACATTTCTCAAAATCACTCCAATATATTTATATGTTACCATACTCTCCACAAATAATCTGTGACAATCTACTCTGATACATTTCTCAATATCATTCCAATATATTTATATGTTACCGTACTCTCCACACACAATCTGTGACACTCTACTCTGACACATTTCTCAATATCACTCCAATATATTTATATGTTACCATACTCTCCACAAACAATCTGTGACAATCTACTCTGATACATTTCTCAAAATCACGCCAATATATTTATATGTTACCATACTCTCCACACACAATCTGTGACACCCTACTCTGATACATTTCTCAATATCACTCCAATATATTTATATGATACTCTCCTAAGACCTCCTGTGCCAGGAACGGTTTGACATTTTTTTATTTATTTTTTTTTTTATTTTTTTTTGTCTTTTTTTTTTTAACGCCGCCATTGCCAGCATGGTAGGGTGTAATGTGCCTACCACACCAGCATTGTTGGCGGCGCTGATGCACGTCTGCCATCCCTACAGAGCGGCGGGGTAAGTGTGCCCGCTATCATCAGCAGGGATGGCAGAAAGATGGGTTTTAATCCTTGCCCAAACTGGCCAGACCAGCAGGGTGTGTGTACTGCTGATCGGCCAGAATGGCAAGGAACGGGGTTTTTCCTGCCACTCGGACAGAGGGGAGGGTGTAGTGTGCCTGTACCCTCAGCCCGAAATGGCAGGCTGCGCAGGTGTGCTTGAGTGGGACGGAGTGGAAGGGTGTTGTGTGCCGACCACATCCGTCACCACCATCAGCTGTGAATACTGCGGTCTCGGATAGTCCTCATTGACCTCAGTACCACCACCCTCGCAACTAATGGGTTTTTTTCCTGACTAGGGAACCCCTATGATCCATCCCCCGTGGATCATGGTATGTCTCTAAGACCAGAAAGGAGAGATCACAAAATATTGCTAAATATTTTTTGATACTCTCCGAATTAAATACCTCTAAAGTTTTCACCTTAGAGCGACATTTAAACGTACGATGGAGAAAAAACTCAATAAATGTTGTAAACTAGTTTGTAATAATTTTAATTTTATTTGTTTTTTTTTCTTATTTTTTCTAATTTAGATAATAAAAAAAAATATATTAATTAATTAAAATTGTATATCAATTCCTGGGTATTACAATTACTAAGTATTTATAGATTTTGGTTTTATTTTTAAAGATTTCAATGATTTTTTTAAATTTACAATAGACGAGAAATAAACATAACAAGTGTTGAAAGGTGTGAGAATGTATGATTTACGTCCCCTTAATTAACTGAATTCATGTTCACATTTTATCATGGAAGCTGAAATAAATACTAAAAGATATAATCTCAATTAAATAATTGAAATGTGGGAACAAAAATTATTTTTTTCAATGTTACTAATGTTTTGTGAATAGATGACTATTGCCCAGGGACGTAGATGGGGAAGCGGGAATAGGAGCAGTTTACCGGGTTGGCATTTTCACAACGTAAGTATTTTGGGAAATGGGCCACCTACGCTCGTTACGCTTCTGAAAATGTGATCGCAGTACAACACAACTTTGAAGTAAACTTAGATTTGTTCAGGCAAAGAGAATTAAAAAAAAACATTAAGAAATCTTTCTCTACTAGTGGAAAAGCCTGCTGAAGCTGGCTGAATGAAATCCCGACAGAAAATATAACAAAGAAATGTATAAAATACTGCAATAGAAAAGAACATGTGGCCTTTATTGCCATGAACAGAATACGATATGAACAGAAATAACAAAGAAGTGTATAAAATACTGCAATAGAAAAGAACAGATTACGATATGAGCCGCATACACAGAACGATATGAAAACTACCTGCATGGGAGACACCCGGTTACAACGCATACACCGCACGATATGAAAACTACCTGAGATGTTCAAATTCGAACTTCAAAATGTCTTGGTTTCTTGTACTCCAACAATTGACCACTGGAATTGTGCGTGCACATCACCCTATTTAAATTCAATATTGATCAAATATATTGTGTTCAATATCTCTCTTATATATATATGTAATACCTGATGCTTTTACAGCACATAGAACTTATAAATAGCATAAAGATGGAATGAGGTTAAAAGATATAACAAAATACAAAGATAGCATGGGGCATGTTCGTATTGTAGTAGGACGGATGGCCGAGTGGTGTAGATACTCGGCTGTCCACCTGAAAGTCCTGGGTTCGATTCTCGGTGAGGTCCATGGAACGTTTCCAGGTGAAATGTGTTTCAAAGTCGTCCCACAAGTCCACCTAGCTTTAAATGGGTACCTGACTTAAGTTGGGGGAAGTAAAGGTGGCTGGGCGTTGCGCTAACCATACAATTCCTTCATATGCCGAGGTAAAGGAAACATATAAATTCTAAACAATATCGATGTATTCGGTTAGATTCTACTGTCCCACACGAGATAAGCTTTTCAATTAACATGACAGGTAAAACAATGTATTTGTGACTTTACCAGCAGTAGCTTTAATGGTCGGTAATTTACCTGTCAGTAGTTTTATTGTTCAATGTATTGTAAGCTGATCACTAATTTACATCTACAATAGTCGGAGAATCTAATAAGTATGTGGTCGATACCAGTGGCTCTCAAAGTGAATCAGTGATTGTCAACGTTAATCAGTGGTGCTCAGTCTGATTCATATTTGGTCTCCTAATTGTTTTTTTTTTCTATAATTACTAAATCAAGAACACATGTAAATAAGTTGAAGTTTAGCATTTTTTTTGTTTATTCTTTAGTTTCGCGAAACTAAAAACAAGTTTCTTTGAGGGTCGCTGATCGCAATAGTTCGAGATCCATTCGTGTATGTAAATATCCAGGCAGACGATAAAACAACATCTCAATCTCAAGTATCTCCTACAGTTCAAGTTAACCCACTAAGTACCAAAAAGCACATTGGAAGATCGTGCACTTTGAAACGTCTGGTTATATAAAATGCTTGCATTGCGTGTCAAGCTACGTATTCTGCCATGTCCGTACCTCTAGCTATGTATGTCAAGCTACGTGCTCTGCCATGTCCGTACCTCTAGCTATGTATGTCAAGCTACGTGTTCTACCATCTTCTTCCATCTATCTATCTATTATAATATCACCATCGTAAGTCTAACAACGTTTTCTGCCATCTACCACAAATATCATCTGCCACCACTCCCAATAATCCCTCTGTGTGAGAGAAAGAAGAACACAATTCAAGTCATACAATATGTAGGATTGTTACGTATGAATGTATAAGTATGGAGGGCAGGCTCGCCAATTATATTGCGGTGATTTTAATAAACTCACCAAATAGGTAACGTTTACTTTTTCTGACTAATATATAAAACAGAACTCAGTGCAGTACACAATACAAAAAATACTTTAATACAACTATAATACAACTTAACTCATATAACAATCTCCTTACTACTTCTGTTATAACAAACTACTTAGATCTACGTATGTCCACTCTAAGCCTGTCAGCACTATATCCTACTGCATCTTTCTCTCATGTAATATCTCTTGCCTGCTGGATATTTATTAACTTATTCTAACTTAACTTTATAAAGGTAATGGGGTAAGAGGTGATCACGCTCTCAATACATGCGTCATTACGGGCAACAAAGTAAGTTGGGAGCTTGGCTTGACCATGACCTTGGAATACATAACATTGTCACTAAGATGGGTCAATCGTTTGGGAGAGTGAGGGTACATTCTAAACGCTACAATGATAAACCCAGCCCTGTCGAGGTAGAAACCAAACAAGGGTTTTAGTGGATCGTGAATCACAAAAGGTCACACAATCACAACTCTAGAACCTGTGGACTCACAAACAGATTATTATCATTGAGACATGAACGGTTTAAGTCATTAAAACAATTGTCGGATGGTCTTACCGGGACTTCACAGATACAGTAATGAGAACCTATGTTGATAACTAAAGGGTTAAAATGAAATGTCCCATCTGTTTCACAGTTGTTGTTTTTGTATCTGCTAATTTAAGTGTCAGTATACTAAACAATTCATTGCTGATTGAATTCCCAGTTCACTGAGGAGTCAACAGGTAACTTTCGAGGTTCAGACATGTCCTGGTTCTCCTTTTACTTTGTCCTTCTCTTACTCGGATACTTCATAGGTAAGTGAAAAGAGAAGAAACCCTATTGTGTACTATTCATTAAATAACCATATTGTGTACTATTCATTAAATAACCCTATTGTGTACTATTCATTAAATATTCTTAACTTTAAAAAAAAATATAAAAAATAACTGTTAATTGTTTTAATTAAAAATGAGATGTTCAACTTAAAATTAACTTTCAGTTTTTATCAACTTGCTGAACCAGTTCTCAAGCTATTAAGTTTCGCGACTTATTTTGACCACTGATTTGGTTTTGAGACCTACTCTCATGGCTACTTTATTTTACGGACCCACCTTCATAGAAAAACTACGAGAAAAATAAAAGTGTATAAATAGGTCGTTTATTGTATAAATAGGCCATTGGTTGTATTAATAGGTCATTAGTTGTATTAATACATTCACACATACATTTACAAACGTCTAGTTTGTGTGTAATTATACACTCACGATCTTTGACGCGACACGAGAGTGGAAGTTAAGATCCACAACACAAAGTTATGGTACTTGAAGATTGTTTGGTTAGGTTGCACTTTGGTAGTGAACAGTGTATTCTGGCTGTTTGGTGTTGTGGGTTCAAACCCCATGGGAGTCCAGTCACCCGACACATATAAATGAAGGCGTGGTTAGGATTGTTCATTAAAGAAATAGAAACGAATGAAATTTTTTAAAAAATATTGTTTGCCTTGTTGTGTAAGAATTGTTACCAGACAATTGCAATTTATGTTTGAATTAGTTGTATATTTGTTGTATATTTGTTGTATATTTGTTGTATATTTGTTGTATGTTTGTTGATACCTACGTACATATTGACCTATTTTATTATTGAATAGGATCCATAGAGGGAATAAAAGGTCAAGCATGGCTTAATATGGAAAAAGAAATGTTGGGCAATGCTTACATTCTTCCAGATTACCATAACGAGTATAACAATGCCAGAAAGAGTTAACATCTTGCAAGGTTAAGACTATCAACTGCATCTATTGTGAACTATTAATTTCACAGCGAACAGTTTGATTGTACAAAAGATAATAAAGCTGTACCAATAACAATACAAACTATGTTTTGCTTGTTTTCAAAGAACTTTGTCTTTGGTATAGTATTTACAATACAAGTGATGTCGATGTTAAAGAAACTAAAATTTTTTTTAGGATTTATCTATGTCCAGAGTTTCCCAAAGTATGGTACACGTACCCCGTGGGGTTTGAAGCGAGTACACGCTGCACTGGGCTGAGTAAATTGTGTACACACGCATTGCTAAAACGAAATGAGGAGAAACCAGGACAGTAAAAATAATGTCAAGTTGTTGTTGTTTTCTAGTAGGGGTTTTACGGTAAAGAAAAAAAAATAAAGTTACCTTAATACTCTGAGGGCTGATCGGGGCAGATAAAGTGAAGGATTCATCTGTTTCATTAACCTCAACAGATAAAGTGAAGGATTCATCTGCATGCAACATTGTGCACATGTGTCCAAAACTAAAAATCTTAATTAAACATTGTGCACATGTGTCCAAAACTAAAAATCTTAATTAAATATTGTGCACACAAAATCAAAATATAAAGAGAAATAATAAGTATTGTCTGTGGTGATTGAAATAAATAAAAGTATCATCTTTATTATAGGAATACATCAAGAGCTAAAACAATGATAAATAATACAACAATTTATTAGAAGAGCCACAACATTTATATATTTATACATAATATAATATATAGAGAGAGCCATAGCAGTTATATATGAATACATAATATATAAAGAGCCATAGCAGTTATATATGAATACATATTATATAAAGAGCCATAGCAGTTATATATGTATAAATAATATAATATATAAAAAGACATAGCAGGATATTCAACTATTAAAAAAGACAATTGAAAAATGATGCAACTATTTAAATTTTCCCTTCTCTCTAAGTAAAATAATCTGATCCATTCTGATAATGGGATCAGTGCAAGTACTGATAATGGGATCATTGTAAGTACTGATAATGGGATCAGTGCAAGTACTGATAATGGGATCAGTGCAAGTACTGATAATGGGATCATTGTAAGTAATGATAATGGGATCATTGCAGGTACTAATAATGGGATCAGTGCAGGTACTAATAATGGGATCATTGTAAGTAATGATAATGGGATCAGTGCAAGTACTGATAATGGGATCAGTGCAAGTACTGATAATGGGATCATTGTAAGTAATGATAATGGGATCAGTGCAGGTACTAATAATGGGATCAGTGCAGGTACTAATAATGGGATCATTGTAAGTAATGATAATGGGATCAGTGCAAGTACTGATAATGGGATCAGTGCAAGTACTGATAATGGGATCATTGTAAGTAATGATAATGGGATCAGTGCAAGTACTGATAATGGGATCAGTGCAAGTACTGATAATGGGATCATTGTAAGTAATGATAATGAGATCAGTGCAGGTACTAATAATGGGATCAGTGCAAGTACTGATAATGGGATCATTGTAAGTAATGATAATGGGATCAGTGCAAGTACTGATAATGGGATCAGTGCAAGTAATGATAATGGGATCATTGTAAGTAATGATAATGGGATCAGTGCAAGTACTGATAATGGGATCAGTGCAAGTACTGAAAATGGGATCATGTAAGTAATGATAATGAGATCAGTGCAGGTACTAATAATGGGATCAGTGCAAGTACTGATAATGGGATCATTGTAAGTAATGATAATGGGATCAGTGCAGGTACTAATAATGGGATCAGTGCAAGTACTGATAATGGTATCAGTTTAAGCATGATTTCTAGATTTGATAACATTCTAGTTTTGCTGATGGGTTGTTGATGTTTGTTGATGTTGTTGGTGGTGGGTTTTTTTTTTTGCGTTTCGCTAAAATAGGTTTATTGAAATGTCTTTTGATGGGTTTTCATTTCTTTACTTTAGTAGCCTAGAAATGTTGACAGTCGATAACAAGGGAGAGAAACGTTATCAAACAAGCATTAGAATAATATATTTGTACCCTTAGATTAGGAAGATTTGGTACCCTTAGATTAGAAAGATTTGTTACCCTTAGATTAGAAAGATTTGGTACCCTTAGATTAGGAAGATTTGCTACCCTTAGATTAGGAACATTTGGTACCCTTAGATTAGGAAGATGTGTTACCCTTAGATTAGAAAGATTTGGTACCCTTAGATTAGGAAGATTTGGTACCCTTAGATTAGGAAGATTTGGTACCCTTAGATTAGGAACATTTGATATCCTTAGATTAGGAACGTTTGGAACCTTAGAGAAGGGAACAGTTGAAACCTTTAGAGAAAGGAACATTTGGAACCATTAAATAGAATGAACATTTGGGACACTTGGAGAAACTCAAACACGCTGTCCAGGTTCTGGAATGTGAATCCTGCGCCGCTCATAATATTTAAAAAAATAGGAGCCATTCTGATAGACACCCAATCCCCCCATCCCCATAACCAGTTTTTTATCTGCAATAAAACAATTTTATTGTAGTCACTTCAATAATTATTGTAGAGTTGAACGCAATGACATCTTACTGTTTGGTTTCATTGTCATGAACATCACAAGAATAGAGATACATGGAAACTCAAACTAAAGAAGTTTATGGGAAATATTTATATGTAGAGCCAGGAGAAGATACTAAATAAATCCTCCAGTACTACAGAATGACCATTACACAATAACTAATGTGACGTATTTAGACAAATATACTTACATGTTTCTTGAATACAACATAAAAGAACTACATACATGGAAACTAATGTCAGTTTCATTGCTCTTTCTAGGAACTGTTCAGTTTCAAAAACTGCTCAAATTAAGGAACTTTTTTTAGATTCTAAAACTGTTCGGATTCAAGAACTGCTCAGGTTCAAGAACAGCTTACCATCAAAAACTTCTCAGATTCAAGAACAGTTCAGATTTAAGTTCTGTTCAGAAATATGGGATTCACCAAATTTCAGCTTGACACAGCTGTGATCCTAAGTATGCACCTGAATATAAGCATAGTGGGCTATAATATTGCTGAGTGTGCTCATATTTGAGTTTTTTTTCCTTATAAGTGCCCAATGAGCTATCGTTAAGTATCAACCACGCCCATTTTAATATGTACTCGAGTTTAGCTCCACCTGTTGGAATGTGATCGATTATTTCGGTGTATTCCCCCATCTGGGTCAATTATTTCGGTGTATTCCCCCATCTGGGTCAATTATTTCGACAGGACATTACATGTTGATTGACACACGTGTTCGAACCTGGGGTAATCTATTGCACAGATGCCGCCATCTAATCTTCGGCAGGGGCAGAATTACGGGTAAGGGGTCAATCACCAATTTGGTTGGATTTTTTTTCGGACATCTGCGCTAGTTTGAATTCTCTAGGCCGGGTTAGGGTGGGTACGGTGCTTATATAATAGAAATTCAAAAGAAAAAAAAAAAAGAAATATAATCGAAATACTCTGTCTAAACTGAGGATTTCCTGTTGCATTAGGGTGGTTTTTGTTTTTTTTAATTTTTTAAGGATCTGGCAACACAGGTATGAATTATACAAAGGTCAATAACGAAACATTAGTGTGCTCGGATGTAACGGGTGTTGAGCAGTTAGGATTTAATGGGCGTTGAGCAGTTAGGATGTAACGGGTGTTGAGCAGTTAGGATGTAACGGGTGTTGAGCAGTTAGGATGTAACGGGTGTTGAGCAGTTAGGATGTAATGGGCGTTGAGCAGTTAGGATGTAATGGGTGTTGAGCAGTTAGGATGTAACGGGTGTTGAGCAGTTAGGATGTAACGGGTGTTGAGCAGTTAGGATTTAATGGGCGTTGAGCAGTTAGGGTTAACGGGTGTTGAGCAGTTAGGGTTAACGGGTGTTGAGCAGTTAGGATGTAATGGGTGTTGAGCAGTTAGGGTTAACGGGTGTTGAGCAGTTAGGATGTAACGGGTGTTGAGCAGTTAGGATGTAACGGGTGTTGAGCAGTTAGGATGTAATGGGTGTTGAGCAGTTAGGATGTAATGGGTGTTGAGCAGTTAGGATGTAATGGGCGTTGAGCAGTTAGGGTTAACGGGTGTTGAGCAGTTAGTATGTAATGGGTGTTGAGCAGTTAGGATGTAACGGGTGTTGAGCAGTTAGGATGTAATGGGTATTCGGGCAAAGCCAGTTGTGTACGCACACAGAAGCACAACAAAGGGGGTAACTCTATATATCACACATGAAATGGAGAAACTGAATGATGTCCCCTTTTAGTAACCGTCCGGTGATCATCGTTCTGAAGCCGTGGGGAGGGACGAGTGGGAGGGGTGGGGGTGGAAATGGTCATTCGACAAAAACAAAATTATGATGTATTGGTTGTTAAGTAGGTCGTTAAATTTCTTCCACAATCCGATTTGAATTGCTCAGTTCACAACTAAACAGGTGCAGTAGTTCACAACTAAACAGGTGCAGTAGTTCACAACTAAACAGGTGCAGTAGTTCACAACTAAACAGGTGCAGTAGTTCACAACTAAACAAGTGCAGTAGTTCACAACTAAACAGGTGCAGTAGTTCACAACTAAACAGGTGCAGTAGTTCACAACTAAACAGGTGCAGTAGTTCACAACTAAACAGGTGCAGTAGTTCACAACTAAACAGGTGCAATAGTTCACAACTAAACAGGTGTCATGAAAGACGCTTCTTTAGCTATAGATAATCGGCTGGGAAGGGAGAAGATGGGCTTCTTAGGTGCTGACTAAATTTAATAGTGAGGTAAAATCCCATAAAAGTGAGGTAACAACCCATGATAGTAATTCAAAAATCAATAAAATGGTGAGGTAACAGCCCATAAGTTAGTGAGGTAACAAACATCCCATGATTGTGAGGTAACAACCCACAAGTTAGTGAGGTAACAGCCCATGATTGTGAGGTAACAATCCACAAGTTAGTGAGGTAACAGCCCATGATTGTGAGGTAACAACCCACAAGTTAGTGAGGTAACAGCCCATGATAGTAATTCAAAAATCAATAAAATAGTGAGGTAACAGCCCATAAGTTAGTGAGGTAACATCCCATGATTGTGAGGTAACAACCCACAAGTTAGTGAGGTAACAGCAATACGTTCTTAAGTGTAAAAACACTAATAAAAAAACTGAAACAAGAGCCAACACTTTGCATTATATGTTTAAAGAACACATTTTAATTTTTAGTAATAAAAATAAAATTTGTATGCAATTTGTGCTCCTCGGTCGTAAATTAATAAAACAAATAGTAAAGTACAAATAATGTAAACATTGTGCTTGTTTCATTTAAAACAATGGAATGTTCATTAGTGAATACATGATAACAGTTGCCCCAAATCGATGTCCGAACAGCAAATCACAACTTGCGAGTGGGTTGAATACATCAAGGTGTTAGGCAAATAAACATGAGAGATTTCATAAGACTGAACTCCCGTTTGAGTGGTGTCTATATAGGGTCGCATGCCAATGACACAGAGATATCGTAACGCGGGCTCATTGGGCGAACGCCCTACGCCTTGATTTCTAAAGGGCCCCCCAGCAAACACAAATTTAACATTTGTATTACTAATCTTGCTTTCTTTCTTTTTTTAAAAAATGTGCACGAAATTTTCTTCTATCCCAGGGCAATAACCGAGCTAAGCCTATCGCCGAAGTATTATAAAGGCTACATATAGTTGCAATTATGATGAAACTTAAATACCAATGCGAATATTATGTTTTAGCAAGTATTGGCGAGTGTTTAAATATGATTAGTTTCTTTTTATATAAAATGGTAATTCTAATAATGTTTGTATGATTTAAAACACCGTTTAAAAAAACATTAATTGGCCTACAAGTGGAGATGACTTAACTTTATACGTATTAAATAGCAGTGTGGTAGTTGGCAGTGTGGTAGATGGCAGTGTGGTAGTTGGCAGTGTGGTAGTTGGCAGTGTAGTAGATGGCAGTGTGGTAGTTGGCAGTGTGGTAGATGGCAGTGTGGTAGGTGGCAGTGTGCTAGATGGCAGTGTGGTAGGTGGCAGTGTGGCAGGTGGCAGTGTGGTAGGTGGCAGTGTGGTAGGTGGCATTGTGGTAGGTGGCAGTGTGGTAGGTGGCAGTGTGCTAGATGGCAGTGTGGTAAGTGGCAGTGTGGTAGGTGGCAGTGTGCTAGATGGCAGTATGCTAGGTGGCAGTGTGGTAGATGGTAGTGTGGTAGGTGGCAGTGTGCTAGATAGCAGTGTGGTAGGTGGCAGTGTGCTAGATGGCAGTGTGGTAGGTGTAAGTGTGGCAGGTGGCAGTGTACTAGATGGCAGTGTGGTAGGTGGCAGTGTGCTAGATGGCAGTGTGGTAGGTGGCAGTGTGGTAGGTGTAAGTGTGGCAGGTGGCAGTGTGGTAGGTGGCAGTGTGGTAGATGGAAGTGTGGTAGATGGCAATGTGGCAGGTAGTAGTGTGCTAGATGGCAGTGTGGCAGATGGCAATGTGGTAGATGCCAATGTGGTAGATGGCAGTCTGGTAGAGCGCTCGGTTGCTAACCGAAAGGTCCCGAGTTTGAGCCCGCTCCAGTGAGTTCTGGAATTTCCTCCGGTCCAATCGATGTCTCCCTAAGTCCATCCAACTTACAAATGAGAATATGGCCACTCTATATTTGTCGAAGAGAGTAAAGGCGGTCGGTCATTATCCAACTTACAAATGAGAATATGGCCACTCTATTTTTGTCAAAGAGAGTAAAGGCGGTCGGTCATTGTAGTAGGCAGACTATCCCATAGAATAGCCTAGACTACAGAAACAGATGAACTCTACTGAACCCGATGGTGTGTATAGTCTTTATAAAGGAAAACTTTATTCTACAAATATATCAAAAAAAAAAATAATAAAACGCCTGAGAAATCAACAACTTCCATCAATTATCATTTCACGAGTTGTTTAGAAACAAAAAAAATTTTGTTACATAAATAATGGGTAAAAAAGATGTAACGTTACAATATTTCATAGTAATACAATAAATAATGCTTTCTTTTTAAATAATAAGCCAGTGTCAGGTAGTACATATAGGAGTTATAACAATTTATACAAACTTAAAAACTTTATATATCATGCTATTCTGCTGATAAAATAAGTAAACAGTATACGTATGAATACAATAATCCCATATTCTACTGCGGGTGATTTTTCCAACCCCCACCCCCTTTCCAGAAAGAAAAGCAACTAACAAACAAAAGTACAAAATTGTGTTCTGACTAAACAAAAGACAGGGGGACACTACTCTTGTTCTATTTCTGAATGCTTTTACCTCCCCTTATTGCCACACCACTAAAGAGAAATCATTTTTTTTATTGCGAGATTTCTATTCAGGTCCAATTGGACTGACAACAGAAAATTGCATGGAATAAATTAGCATTTTCTTGTGCTTTTTAAATGTCATAATATAGTCTGATAACATAAATATTTTATTTAAATATTAACATTATTGAAAAGTGCAAAAAAATAAAATCACAGTTATATAAATATAGTGTATTGCACTTGTAGAATATCAACATTTTAAAAAAAGTCACACAAATAAAAACAATAAGTATTAGTTGACATTTTCTTCATCCATTATATCACAGATTAACACCACACCATTTATCACAGAAGACATAAAAATCAATAAAAATACATCGATATAAATAGGCGTACATGTAATTAATGTACACAGTTGCCGATGTACTATACTTGGATTGATTGTTAATTGCCAAAGTACTATACTTGGATTGATTGTTGATTGCCAATGTACTATACTTGGATTGATTGTTGATTGCCAATGTACTATACTTGGATTGATTGTTGATCTTTTGTAAAAAGAGCATGAAAAGAAAAATTGAGAATGTTTGGGAACGTCAAGACCTAGACTAGAAATCGATTTACAGAAACATGAGAAATGGAAATCTGAGGTTTACAGAAACATGAGAAATGGAAATCTGAGGTTTACAGAAACATGAGAAATGGAAATCAGAGGTTTACAGAAACATGAGAAATGGAAATCTGAGGTTTACATAAACATGAGAAATGGAGATCTGAGGTTTACAGAAACGTGAGAAATGGAAATCTGAGGTTTGCAGAAACATAAGAAATGGAAATTTGAGATTTACAGGAACATGAGAAATGAAAATATGAGATTTACAGAAACATGAGAAATGAAAATATGATATTTACAGAAACAAGAGAAACAGAATTTTTTTTCTGCCCTTTTTTTTACCGAAGTGGTCGTTTGGAGAAACAGATTGACAAATCAGCATCCCCATTTCTGTTGGGCTTACACATTTGTCCTTTCTGTGGGCTTATAGACTTGGTGGAGCCCATCTCCTCTGCAAGTCAACAAGTTTGCCTTTATCATGGATTGTACCCTGTCCCTTTGCATGTGAGTCCACTATCGACTTTGCTTCCCAGTCGCCAACAGAAATATGGACTGCCAAAAAAAACTGACCAGAGGTTTATGTAGACGTCATCGCACTGTTGAAAGAACAACAATAACAAAAGAGTGGTCGAGTGCCCGGGGGTAAAACGAATTGACAGTTTAGTGGGGGGGGGGGGGATCAGATGGCTCGAGTGCCCTCGCTTGTCAGACAAGGTCAAAGGTCAGACACTTAACAAACGGATTCCATGAACCGTTCACTTACACCAGTGGTTCAAAAAAAAAAGGGGGGGGGGGAACTCTATCTATACGATTATTAACACTTTTATTCTATTTACTCTATCGTAGCTTCACTTTGTAGGTTTGAACGCGAGAGTAAAATATTTGTTTATGGTGGGTCGCGAGAGTAAAATATTTGTTTATGGTGGGTCGCGAGAGTAAAATATTTGTTTATGGTGGTCGCGAGAGTAAAATATTTGTTTATGGTGGGTCGCGAGAGTAAAATATTTGTTTATGGTGGGTCGCGGCGCGAAACGAAAACGTTTGTTCAACGTTGGACGAGAAAGCGTACAAGTTCGAGATCGACTGGCTTACACAATGCAGACATATCAAGTCAATGCGTCATTACACTTTTTTTTAAGTTTGAGTTTTCTGAAGCCTCTAAACCAAATGATTTGTTTGAATGATAGAGTGAACGTGAACTTCGTTTCGATTATTAAGTAGGATGGCGATGTTGATGAAAGTTTTGATCTGCCTTGTTCCACAACTGAACTCTGATAGAATTGTATGGCTTATCATTGTGGCTCACCCAAACTTGAAATAATAATAATAAAAAAAGGAAGAAAAAAGTACACCTATCTTGATACTTCTTTACGTCATTTGAGATGTATTTTCGATTACGTCATATAATAAAAAAAAATAACCTACTCTCGTTAACACGGGTTTAAATCATGTATTAAAAGAAGAAGGAATTACGTACAAATTTTCCGCACGCTTTTAATCACCCCTCAAAATCTTTGTATAACTGCGCAGTTTACTTTAACAAAGAGTAGAATAATATATATATTTAAATATATTCCATCCTGACGTAGTAATTACTTTGCATTTCACAACGGCAGACTTTCAATTAAATACATGTTGTGTCGCTTCGTACATGACCCCTATAAATTGTTTCTGTCATACAAATGTATTTATTTTTATATAAATAAAATATAAGATATTAGATAAGATAAGGAAATAAAATGATAAAAAATAATAATAAAATAATAAAAATATTGAAAAATATAAAAGGTTTTTAAAAAATGTATTTGGTTCGGATTAGAAGCACACTTAAAACCTCCCTACCGTCATAAAATTACACTCAGTTACTTTACATCATGTCGATAGTATGATTTACTTTTTGGGTTACTTCACGGTAATTAGTTTTGAATTATTATTAGGTCGCCTTTCGAACTTGGCTTTGAATTCTAGAAATGTAATACGCCAGTCTCTTGTTTAAGACATCATTTAAAAAAAAAAAGTCAGCTTAATGGATAGGTTGATTTAAATTGTAAATCATATTTTGCGTTTCTCTATGTTAATGTTATAAAGAAACTTAAATTATTCATTTGCATAAAGTGTTTATCCAATCCCCGACCGACATGACCCACCGTCCCATGTTCTTACTCTGCCTCCTATAGTTAGCTGTAGACCAAGATACTAACATTGACAAAACAGACGGACAGGCTATCAAACATTGTCAGACAGACAGGCAGCAGACAGGCTCTGGTAGATTAATATCTTATTGAAAGATGGCAAGACGGACAGACAGAGAGTTGATGGATAGATAGATAGATAGATAGATAGATAGATAGATAGATAGATAGATAGATAGATAGATAGATAGATAGATAGATAGATAGATAGATAGATAGATAGATAGAGATAGATAGATAGATAGAGAGAGAGGAAGAGAGAGATAGATAGATAGATAGATAGATAGATAGATAGATAGATAGATAGATAGATAGATAGATAGATAGATAGATAGATAGATAGATAGATAGATAGATAGATAGATAGATAGATAGAGAGAGAGAGAGAGATAGATAGATAGATAGATAGATAGATAGATAGATAGATAGATAGATAGATAGATAGATAGATAGATAGATAGATAGATAGATAGATAGATAGATAGATAGATAGATAGATAGATAGATAGATAGAGATAGATAGATAGATAGATAGATAGATAGAGAGAGAGAGACAGAGAGAGAGAGGAAGAGAGAGAGAGAGAGATGAGAGAGAGGAAGAGAGAGATAGATAGATAGATAGATAGATAGATAGATAGATAGATAGATAGATAGATAGATAGATAGATAGATAGATAGATAGATAGATAGATAGATAGATAGATAGATAGAGAGAGAGAGAGAGAGAGAGAGAGAGATGGTGGTCCAGTTCCTGACAGATGTGGTCTAGCCTCCAGATAGAGGTGGTCCTGCCTACTTTTGGCGGTGGTCCGGCGTACTGACAGCGGTGGTCCAGTTCCTGACAGAGGTGGCCCAGACTCCTGATAGAGGTGGTCCAGCCAACTATCGGAGGTGGTCCAGCCACCTGGCAGCGGTGGCCCAGACTTCAGCTCTCCTCCATCCATCCTCATATGAGGATCCTGGAGAAGCCAGTGCCGCTGTCCTGGCCACTCTCGCTGGTCACTGTCGTGTTGCCCGCGGACGGGGCGCCGAAGTGTATGGCCAGCCCGATGGCCGCGACAATCCCGATGATGACCGACATGACGATGGCGGAGACTTTGATCTTCCGACACCGGCTGGTTCTCTTGGTCCACGCCTCTACACTGCCGTCCTCGGAGTTGCTGGACGTCTTCTTCTTTCTCCGTCGTCGTCTGTAATACTGCCAAGAACGACAGAAGAAAAAAAGTGTAAACATTTTAATAAAGTAGCTGCTCAATGTGACTGTTTAATTGGCGAAAGAGCCCAGTACTTGGTGTTAATACATTCTAATGAATGAAATGTTTTTGATTAAAACATCGTAAAAATTAAAGTGATCTGAAAGGTGTGGGGGGGGGGGGGGTACACATAAATGAATGTATAAAAGTCTAGAAAAAAATAAATGAGCAGTTCCAGACGTTGATATTTTTATATATAAAAACTCTCCAAATGTCTGAAATGTAAACTTTTAATAAACATTTTAATATCTAGATATAGAACTTTTTTTTAAAATATAATAGTCTAGTAGTACTCTAGTTAACAAGTATTTAGTTTGAAACTGGTTGATCACAAGATTGTTTAATGGTAAACTTTTCAATTACACAATGAACTTAACTAAGTTGACTATTTTAAACATTAAAATAATAATTTGAGAATTTACTAAATCTCTAGGACTGAGCGCAGTGGCGTAGTGAGGGGAGGGCGAGGGGGGGTCATCGTGCCCCGGGCGCTACTCACAAAGGGGCGCCATATGCTATGTTTTACATATAATATTATATGGTTTTTGAATGGGGGGCGCTAAAAAAGGTATTATGCCCCGGGCGCGAGTTAAGCTCGCTACGCCACTGATTGAGCGTACAGAAAATTGATTTGGAATTTTGCGACATAAATTGACACGACAGAGACCTATGACTGAAATACATTTTAACTTATCGCAAGTATATGTTTCATTAACAAACTGCATATTTTGCTTATTGCAAGTATATGTTTCATTAACAAACTGTATATTTTGATTATTAACTGAAGCAATGTACATGATTACTAAATAAATGTGTGCCCCCTGAATAAATTTAGAACCCTTGATAATAGCAACACGCTGGAAGTATCATATTTGTGGCTGTTTTTGGTATTTACAAAAATAATTGTTTCCTCCGGCTAAAAATCAAAAACCGTGCTTTATAAAAATAGAATATTGAGACAATTTTTGTGTCTGTTACTGTGTCTGTTACTGTGTCTGTTACTGTGTCTGAACTCTGGTTTATTGATTGATCTGTCAGTCACTTCATAAAATCGGTGAGCAAAAATATCAGTTGGCAGTGCACCAAATTGTTATGTGATGTTGTTAATAGCGCAACAATATAAAGGAAATGCAAAGGGAGATAAGTGCGTCATATACGTAGGGTTGCCATATATTTTCACGGACCAACCGGGACAGTTCTGTCTTTTTTACTTTAGGTTCAGGGATGTCGGTTCCGAGGGGGGGGGTTATGGAAACAGTAATGTAAAAAACAATTAAAATATAGAATAGATAATCTTTGTTATTTTATGGTACACAAACATGATATTTTTACAAAACAAAACAGTTTTCTACTTGTTGTACAACTCGTATTTTTCACTTCAGTGAACCTTTCTCAATAAGTCCTTCTTCTCTTTCTTCTTCTCTGCTGCCGACTTCTGTAAATTTGTATTACTGTGTTACTTACGAAAATGTTACTGATCACACAAGAGCAGATGAATCATTCTCTGATCTAATAATTTTGCTCAATTATTTCCAAGAAACTGTGCCCTAAATCTAAACCGGGACAATTTCAACAACCGGGCGGGACACCGGGACAACCCAGTATATCCGGGACTGTCCCGGGGAAAGCGGGACGCATGGCAAGTCTACATATACGTCAACACAGTTTGAGCAGACGGACAGATATTTACATTTATCAATATAAGATATGTGTACAAATAAAAGACGTTTTACGCCCATATGTAATGAACAATTGATATTTGTAATTAGCTGATGAACATTTAACTAAAACAAGAGAAAAAGAAGTTTAGATATATTTAAGATTAGAAAATGTAAATGTAATAAATGATTCTATGCATTAGTCTTTACGTTCAAACTTCTAAATTCTTAGGTTGACATATAAGCTTCTTATATCTCTTCATTTTGTTGTTATATATGTGTGTAACATTCTCTGAGCAAAAGGTGAAACACAGACTTTCTCTCCCTCTCTCTCTTTTTCTCTATCGCTCTCTTCTCTCTCTCTCTCTCTCACTCTCTCGCTCTCTCTCTCTCTCTCTCTCTCTCTCTAGCGCGCGCGCGCGCTCTCTCTCTCTTTTTCCTCGCTCTCTCCTCTCTCTCTATCTCTCTCTCTTTTCCTCTCTGTGTATCTATCTCTCGCGCTCTCCTCTCTCACTCTCTCTCTCTTTTTTCACCCCTCTCTCTCTCTCTCTCTTTTCACCACTCTCTCCCTCTCTATCTTTCTCTCTTTTCCTCTCTCTCACCTCAAAGTCCTCCTCTGACGCTTCTCCTATCATATCAAAGGCAGGGTCATCGCTGGTTATTCCCCCAATGGCCTCAATGCTGACGGGGGCCGCCCGGATCTCGTTGCCGACGACCAGGTTTGTCTCAACTCCTTTGTCCTGGTGAAAGCCCATGAGGTAGGCGTGGAGAAAGGCCGGGGCGTTCAGACTTGAAACCTAGTAGAGTGACCAGGATTTTTGCAAGATTAAATTTTCTAGTTGCCAGTTTGGCTGAATCAATCGTGCATATAAAAAAAAATATTTATCAGTTGATAATAATTATATGCTTTCAATTTAATGGTGTCATTTTCGGATAACGAAATTGATCTAAAAAATCCTAGGTATTCGAATCTAAAAGGCTTTAGATGTTGGCTTGATTTTATTTCAACTTCCGCGGGATTTTTTTACGCCATTAATAATACAAATTAACGGATTGATGAGCTGTGTATGCCAGTCGACACTGGCCATTGACCAGTCTTATAAAACCTGGATAAAGGATAGACCATAGATCAGTCTTATAGAACCTGGATACAGGATAAACCATAGATCAGTGATATAGTCCCCTAGTTATGTTAATTCAGTAAACCAATTCACTAGTTACGCTAATTCAGTAAACCAATTCACTAGTTACGCTAATTCAGTAAACCAATTCACTAGTTACGCTAATTCAGTAAACCATTACACTAGTTACGCTAATTCATTAAACCAATTCACTAGTTACGCTAATTCAGTAAACCAATTCACTAGTTACGCTAATTCAGTAAACCATTACACTAGTTACGCTAATTCAGTAAACCAATTCACTAGTTACGCTAATTCAGTAAACCATTACACTAGTTACGCTAATTCAGTAAACCAATTCACTAGTTACGCTAATTCAGTAAACCAATTCACTAGTTACGCTAATTCAGTAAACCATTACACTAGTTACGCTAATTCAGTAAACCAATTCACTAGTTACGCTAATTCAGTAAACCATTACACTAGTTACGCTAATTCAGTAAACCAATTCACTAGTTACGCTAATTCAGTAAACCAATTCACTAGTTACGCTAATTCAGTAAACCAATTCACTAGTTACGCTAATTCAGTAAACCAATTCACTAGTTACGCTAATTCAGTAAACCAATTCACTAGTTACGCTAATTCAGTAAACCAATTCACTAGTTACGCTAATTCAGTAAACCAATTTACTAGTTACGCTAATTCAGTAAACCAATTCACTAGTTACGCTAATTCAGTAAACCAATTCACTAGTTACGCTAATTCAGTAAACCATTACGCTAGTTACTTAGCTGCAATGAACCATTAAATGGTCATTTTTTTAAAAAAAAAAACTACTTAATTGATAATTTATGTTGTAAACTACAGCTAATGCGCTATTTGTTCTAATCATTTTTCTGTAGACATACATTCTCAACACATCGGTTTAAGAAAGGAAGAAAAAAAAAACGTGTGGGCATAAATGACGTCATTAATAGATGTGTAGAAGATGCCACAGCAATGACAAACCTATATATTTATATTGATGTGTAAGTACGGTATAGTACTAAACAAGAGCTACCATGAACAAGCCAAATCGATCGGTGTCAACCTACTTCTTATACAGAACTTTAACGATTCCCTGTAGCCTAGCAACGGAAGATTTCCCCCCCCCCTTCCCTTTTTGTTCTTCATTCCAAGCGGCAAAATTAGACATGACCGTACTCTCTAACGACACACGATATCTCTTCTATCCTGCCTTGATATTTCTACACAGTTTAATAAACAATAATTTGGAGAGTAAGACAAAGAAATCCCAGATCGAGGACAGGTGTGCCGGTGTGTGAGGAGACAACTCAGGGTTTAGTTTGAAGACTAAGGGGAAACAACTTGCGATGTCAGTTGTTTTTTGTTTTGTATCGCTTCAACGCGTGTAAGACAGTTGTTAGTTTATTTACCTACATGTAAGAAGGTTGTAATAAGTGTTGAAGTTTTTTGTCTTTAGATTGAATCACGCAAAAAATTGCGTTTACATGTGATGCAAGTTATGTAATGTAAAAATAATAATAATGAATAAGAAAATAATAATGTAATCAGTTAGTTAAAAAAAAATATATTCAAAATAAATTCTAAGCGAAAATTTATTACACAGTATAACTTGATAAACAGAAAGTCAGTTTTACATACCATATTTTTTAACGTCAAGTTATGAACATTTCGTTGTGATTCAATGACACCGAAATGAAGTGAATGTTCATTAATGTTTTAATTGTTGCTTTTCATTATCTTCAACTTTCAAAAGAGTACATTTAGGTCAACTATGGGCAACTACGCTACATGGATGTCTGAAGCCACCAGAAGTAATACATTTTCTTGCTTGTTGGACCCCGGGGGGGGGTGCAAATAGTAATAGTTAGTCATGGAGCTCCAAAATTATGTATTTTTGCTAGAAAACGGAGAAGGTAGGAACAAAGGTATACATGTAACCGTGATTTGTCAGCAGTCCCAGAATTAAATTATTTTTTTTGCATGAAATTTGCCAAGGGGTGGGGACCAGTAAGGTGGGGACCAGTAGGGTGGGGACCAGTGGGGTGGGGACCAGACGGGTAGGAACCAGTGGGGTGGGGACCAGAAGGTGTACAAGCAGTCCCAGTTTGTCAGGGTCCCCAGAAATGTATTTTTAAAATGACTGAATAAATAAACTCGTTCATATGGGTAGGAAAACTAGGAGGCTCCTTAGGCCCACCTCCCCACCCCCACCCCCACACACCCACACATACCACCCACACACACCACCCACACACCCACACACCAACACACACACCCACCCCCCACACACACACCCACCACCACCCCCCACACACACCAACACCCTCCTTTCTACGAGTGACCTCTATCACAACTTTCATTTGGCTGCAATACAATTCAAATGTATAGTTTAAACTATGGCTATTTAAAAGTAAAAATCATTTTTATCCCCATTTCAAACTTTTCTATAAGTTAATGTAATAATGAGAGAGTATCATTGAAAAAATGTCACCAATAATCTTGTTCACTTAATCATGAGATTATTGCTCTTGAGAATACGGAATCATTTTTGTTTCGACATAAAAAGATTATATTTTCAGATAAATGAGATTATTTTCAACTTACCGAAAGAACTACTGAACCCTGATGGAGACCCTGGCTGCTGGTGCCCTTTTCAACGCCGGTCCTCTGCAAGACTTTCTCGTCGTCAGTCAGGAAGCCGTCGTAGCCGGCGTTATCGCATCCGGCCTCCGGATCGTCCGACGGGAGGTGAAACGCCGAGCGCGTGATGCACTCTTTAACGTAAGTCACTCGGTTGTCTTCGTTGAAGATCGTATCCTCCGAAAACGTCACGAACTTCCCTTCCGCCTGTCCGAGCGCGTGCAGCGCCAGGAGTTTGCTCCGCAGGGCCGGCCCTTTGGTCAAGGGATTATCACCGCTATACAGTCTGTGCTTCAAGAGCCGGGCGGCGTCCAAAACCTGAGCGTTATCGTCTAAGGAACCGATGTCGCCCCCGCTGCGATTTTCGCGGAAAAGTTTCTGGAGAGCAGCGCGGCCGCACTCACATTTCAGAGTCGGCCTTCCGTTGCAAGCGCACTTCATCCTACCAGAAAGTTTAGTCTCGAAGGCCTTGTAATCTGAATCTGCTGAGCTGGAGTTTGACAGAGAGAATAACGCGCGAAGGCCGAGCGTGTCGCAGAAGATGACGTCTTCGGGCCTGAGGGAACTAGGAATTCTGGAGAGCTCTTCCAGGTATACATCGTTTCCCAGCTCGTCCACGTGCGATCTGCGCATGTGCACCGATTCGTTGTTACCGTAATGCTGCAGCATCCTGTCTGGCATGGACATTTCGTTGTTGTTCATGAGGTCCAGAGATGTGACAGATGGCCGCCCCGCCGTTTCCCGAGTGTGTGCCTGGTTGGGGTCGTGGACTTGGGAGGTCAAGGCGTTCCATTCGTCATAGATCAACGTGGGACCCTCGGACGAGTCGACCGAGTTCGTCCGTTCGGACACCGTGCTAAGGTGGTGTTTCTCGACGAACGGCCTGGACGAGATGGGCCTGCTGGGAACTTCGTTGTTCTTCGACTTGGAATAGAGGGATGACGTGGGCGAAGAATTGGTTGGGGTCGACACGGGGGTCTCCGCCGGCTCGATGGCGTCCGGGTCATCAGGGGCGGACAACTCGTAACGTTTCTGGCGCGTCAGCTGTCTCTTCTGGCTGCCAGCGCCTGTTGCCCCCTGGCTTGAATTCTCTTTGTCCGAATCCCGTCGGGTGACGCCCCTGTTGAGAGCCTGCCGGCTGGGTGGAACCTCTCCTCCTCCACCGCCCTTCGCCTGGCCGTTGGAGGCGATGGGCGCCGACCTGCAGTGGCGAATCGTGGCGTGCCGCGGGAGGCTCTCGTACATCTCGATCTGAATCTCCCCCACGGGTACCCCGCACTCCGACTGGGTGTCGCCGCCCTCGCCAAGCCGCGTGACGTCATTCTCTTCGAAGATGGGATTGACCTTGACCCCGCGGAGCCGCCGACCTGATATGTGACCGCCGTAAATAGCCTGCAGGGACGAAAATTAACGGAAGCCGTTACATCATTGTGCGACATGTTAACAACAAAAATACGTTACATCATTGCGCAATATGTTAACAACAAACATACGTTACATCATTGCGCAACATGTTAACAACAAACATACGTTACATCATTGTGCGACATGTTAACAACAAAAATACGTTACATCATTGCGCAATATGTTAACAACAAACATACGTTACATCATTGCGCAACATGTTAACAACAAAAATACGTTACATCATTGCGCAATATGTTAACAACAAACATACGTTACATCATTGCGCAAAATGTTAACAACAAACATACGTTACATCATTGTGCAATATATTTAGAATATCGTTACATTATTGTCCAGTATGTTAACAACAATAATACGTTATATCATACGCACTAGGAAGTTGATCAAAATTAGTATTAAGATATTATACACATAGACAATTTTAAACTAACTTCTTAAACGACTGATTGGATGAAGACAAAATTGAGCGTTGTAATAAATCTATAATTAGAGAAATACTGTAGTGTGGGCCACAGATTAGATATTATACAGATTGCGCAAGCCTCGTTTTGAAACAATGTTTTCATCGCCACCATTAATGATATTAACTCTTTTTAGTCCATTCCTTGAATAGAAATGTTTATATTATGTATATAAAGCTCCTAAAAACCTATGAACTCATGAATTTAATAATATATTTTCGCTTTTTATTATATTTATAAAGCAAATTGAAAGCTTTTTCATTTATGTTTCATGTCTTGAAAAAACAACAAATAGGTGTAAATAGGTCTGTGTGTTTTTATGAATGGAAAGAGTCATTGGAAACAAAAGCGAACAACAATAGCGTGAAAATTTTTAACACAAAACCGAGGACTACTTATATAGCGATGCACTATCTGTATAATATATGATCTGTGGTGTGAGCGGGATGGCTTTGGACAACGAAACTAGCATTGGGTTGACAAAATATTATAACAGTGTAAATTTCATGAAAGAATGTGTTATTTACACTGATATTCTAACTCTAATTGGTAGATTAGACAAAAGAATAGCTTTACAGACTTGTTATATTCTCGGTAAGTTCCATTATCTATTAGCATATAAGCAGATAATTGGCAGTTATTAATACCACAGCTCGTCATGAGATTTTATGTGTTAGCGCGAGCATGTACTGAAGATCTGGATGCTAGGTTACATTCCGGATTTGTGCTCTCGGTTTAATACGGGATGTGGCGCTCAGTTAGATGCAGGGTGTAGGAGCGATGGATTTACATTTTCTGCCGTTTACTGTCGTGCTCGCTACCTCATTAGGTCTTCCTGTCATTTCATGGGGCTGTCACCAGCCACGCTCAACAGGTACCCGTACCTTGCATCTCCAATTCGGTCTTTATTTACACCACACCTCCCTCAAGCACCCCCACCTCCCAAACACCACACCCTGAGCGTCCTTTTCCGTGCACGTCCATTTGTAATCGTCATTGTCACGTGGTTCCCCTGAATGTCAAGGCCGCAGGCGGTTTATCGCGACAACACGGCAGCACAAGGTATCGAACTCCGCGCAGTAAATAGCTGCTGAGCAAGCAGTGCTATACGTTCGCCCTGGGTGGAATCGATCCCAAGCGTCACGGCCGTAATTGTTTACCACCGCTCATGGCCGTTTTATCTAAATTTTTGTTGGGATTCCGCCCCCCCCCCACCCTTCCCCCTTTCTCTCGTCAGAGATCCATAAACACAGTGGTTCTCAAAAACATCACGACAGGTGAATTACGTAGATGATACATGGCTAACATCACGACAGGTGAATTACGTAGATGATACATGGCTAACATCACGACAGGTGAATTACGTAGATGATACATGGCTAACATCACGACAGGTGAATTACGTAGATGATACAACGCCGCCTTACTCAAGAGTGAGATGTTAATCTCTCAGATCCTATGTTCCCTCTAACGGGACAGGGGTTGATGGCATAGCCCTTCTTTCATCCCCAACCATAGCCGTTAGTGCTATGGCCATGGGGGGGGGGGGGGCACCACGGGAGACATATTAGGAGACTGTTACCTGCCGGAATGGAGATCATTTCCAACAGTCCAACAGCATACAGCATGAAGTTCCGGCTCGCTACCAAAGCGTCCTCATTAACATTCATCCATTCCAGTTTTGCCAGTTTGCGTTACTTTTCGAAAAATTTACTATTTAAACTTAAAATTTTGCAAGCCATGCGCTACAGAAAGGAAGTTCCAAAGTCGCGCTAAATTATACTTTATTAGCAAAAGATTATGTGCGCTAATTCGTGCTACTTTTTCTAATTTTTTTTTTTGGTGCTATTTCCGTTGCACACTTTTTTGGCGAAACCGTTTTCTAGTGGAAAATTCAGTGATAATGCAAATAAAACTTCTCCCCAACCCTCTGTTTATGACTCTCCCTCCAGTAGGTCGGTAAATGTTGACCGGAGCACTCTTTAACTTTTTTCATCCAGTTTCTAGGTCGGTCTTTCTGGCAGATTTCTTCCAGGGTCATCTGATGTATCACAGGACCTGTAACTTTGTATCACAGGGCCTGTAACTTTGTATCACAGGGCCTGTAACTTTGTATCAAAGGGCCTTTAACTTTGTATCACAGGGCCTTTAACGTTGTATCACAGGACCTGTAACTCTGTATCACATATCATTAGTCAATGCCCAGTATATCAGTGGCCCATCTTACCTCCGTGCTGTTTCTAGCAATGTCCATCCAGGTCAAAGGTTAAACGTAGCATGGTCCAGTCTGATCTGACAATAGATTTTGTCTTCAATGAGAGCCCAGTCTGATCTGACAATAGATTTTGTCTTCACTGGGATAGACAGCCTAGAGGATGATGGACCTGAAGGGAAATTGTTTCAAAATGTTATGTTTTATACTTAGTCTTACAAAATGTTATGATTCATACTTAGTCTTACAAAATGTTATGATTTATACTTAGTCTTACAAAATGTTATGTTTCATACTTAGTCTTACAAAATGTTATGTTTTATACTTAGTCTTACAAAATGTTATGATTCATACTTAGTCTTACAAAATGTTATGATTCATACTTAGTTGTACAAAATGTTATGATTCATACTAAGTCTTACAAAATGTTATGATTCATACTTAGTCTTACAAAATGTTATGTTTCATACTTAGTCTTACAAAATGTTATGTTTTATACTTAGTCATACAAAATGTTATGATTCATACTTAGTGTTACAAAATGTTATGATTCATACTTAGTGTTACAAAATGTTATGATTCATACTTAGTCTTACAAAATGTTATGATTCATACTTAGTCTTACAAAATGTTATGATTTATACTTAGTCTTACAAAATGTTATGTTTCATACTTAGTCTTACAAAATGTTATGTTTCATACTGTTGTCTTACAAAATGTTATGATTCATACTTAGTTGTACAAAATATTTTATGTTTCATACTTAGTCTTACAAAATGTTATGATTCATACTTAGTTGTACAAAATATTTTATGTTTCATACTTAATCTTTCAAAATGTTAATACTTGCCATGGTATTTATTATATTATGTAGCTTATTGAAAGCAAAAAGTGTACGCATACATCAAAATAATTTAATTCCAAAGGTAGCCCGTAAGACTGAACGAACGGTAGATAGATAGACAAGCAGACAAACAGTAAGACAGACATATATGTAGGTAAGTAGTTAGATAGATAGATAGATAGATAGATAGATAGATAGATAGATAGATAGATAGATAGATAGATAGATAGATAGATAGATAGATAGATAGATAGATAGATAGATAGATAGATAGATAGATAGATAGATAGATATATAGAGACGCAGACAGACAGTAAGACAGAAATATATGTAGGTAAGTAGTTAGATAGATAGATAGATAGATAGATAGATAGATAGATAGATAGATAGATAGATAGATAGATAGATAGATAGATAGATAGATAGATAGATAGATAGATAGATAGATAGATAGAGAAGCAGACAGACAGTAAGACAGACATATATGTAGGTAAGTAGTTAGATAGATAGATAGATAGATAGATAGATAGATAGATAGATAGATAGATAGATAGATAGATAGATAGATAGATAGATAGATAGATAGATAGATAGATAGATAGATAGATAGATAGATAGATAGATAACATAGACTAACGCTTCTCAATCAATCTGATGAAATGTTTTATTAATTAACACCTTTAGACAAATGACCGGAGCTCTAATGGACCTAAGTGACCTTTCCTTTTAGTAGTTAGTATCTATAGCAACGAGGTTAGGACTAGCGAGGAAACAGTTTCCGATGACCGACACACTCAGCATTGTCTGGCCATGACAACAGACTCGTGTCTCTGTGTTCAAATAGATGTTGTGTTATATGTGTTTGTACGTATGTATGTATTTGTCTTTGTATCTGTCAACTTGTATTTGTGTAAATGTGTGCCATACTGTTTCAATATTGATACTAATTGACTGTCTACATTCTAAATATGTTTGTGTGCATCTGTCTGTCTGTGTCTGAGTCAATGTATGTTTATGCATTTGGGTCTATGTATGTGTGTGTGAGTCTGTGTATGTGTCAGTAAGTAAGTGTCTGTATGTATCTGTCTGTATTTATGTGTCTATATGTATGTGTATGTATGTATGTATGTGTCTGTATGTATGTGTATGTATGTACGTGTCTGTATGTATGTATGTATGTGTCTGTATTATATACGTGTCTGTCTGTATATATGTATGTATGTATGTATGTATGTATGTGTCTGTATGTATGTACGTATCTGTATGTATGTATGTGTCTGTATGTATGTACGTGCCTGTATGTATGTATGTATGTATGTGTCTGTATGTATGTGTATGTATGTATGTGTATGTATGTATGTGTCTGTATATATGTACGTGTCTGTCTGTATGTATTTATGTGTCGGTATGTATGTATGTATCTATTTGTCTGTATGTATGTATGCACGTGTATGTATGTATGTATGTGTCTGTATGTATGTGTCTGTATGTATGTACATGTATGTATGTGTCTGTATGTATGTACATGTATGTATGTACATGTATGTATGTATGTATGTGTCTGTATGTATGTATGTATCTATGTATCTATGTGTCTGTATGTATGTACGTGTCTATATGTATGTGTCTGTATTTATGTGTATATCAATTTTTTAATGGGGGGGCGCTAAAAAGATATTATGTCCCGGGGGTGAGTTAAGCTAGTTATGCCACCATGTAAACCATTCATTTAAATCAGTGTCGTAGCGAGCGTAACCTTCGCCCGGGACACAATATTATCGAGCGGATTAATGGCGCAGGGCTCCGGCATGTAAAGTGCCCCACAATGTGCCCACAAAGTTCCCCACAAAGCCCTAATTGAATACGTGTAGCTTTATTTATACTGTATTTGAGATATTGGGGGGGGGGGGGTAATGTTGTCTTCTGCACCCCGACCTTGATACACTTCTGATAATTATTCATTGATTTGCTTTTCATTAGAGAAATCTCAAAATATAATTTTAAAAATTACAGAAATTAGAGTCATGCTAGTGTATTTAAATTTTGAATGTTTTGTTTTGTTTGTTTTTAAGACTTCAACATGAAATAGAAAGAATAATAAACTTACTGTGAATGTTTCTGTAGCTGTGAGGATTTCAAAGGCCTGTCGTGTTCTCATGAGAGATGAGACGCGAGCTGTTGTTCTCGCGAGAGATAACAACGCGATTTTCTTTTTTTCATGTGTTACAGCAAGGCGAGCCGAAGCCGAGCAAATGACGTCATTGTTTATAGGGTAGCGCATGTCTGTCCCGCGTATAGGCCAGCAGGAAGTAGAAGTTGGGAGTGGCAGGTGGTGACACTGTCATGTACCTGGCTCCTGTACCCAACCTGGCGCATAGGTGACGTCGATATAACACGGATAATTAGTATCATTGCCTGCATTCAAGTCTTTGAAATAATGGGTTGGATCTGAAGGTTCTTTATTTCTTGGTTTAGGAGTTTACAGTTTAAATCGTATCTAAAAGATAGACAGATGTGCAGTTAGATAGATAGACAGACAGACAGACAGACAGACAGACAGATAGATAGATAGATAGATGTTCCGATGTGCTTTCTCTTGTTTACCATTAACTTGGTTTAACATTATATAAAAGAAGTCAAAATAAATCTAAGAATTGAATCCGCTCCTGAAAAAATTTTAAAATAGATTCTGTTTTGTACAATGTATTAAGATTTTGTATTATTACTTACCACATTTGAAAACATATATCTTATATATAAATAGTTCTTTCTCTCTCTTTCTTTCTCTCTCTCTCTCTTTCTCTAGTTTTCTCTCTCTCTCTCTCTCTCTCTCTCTCTTTCTCTCCTTCTCTCTGTCTTTCTCTCTCTCTCTCTCTCTCTCTCTCTCTCTCTCTCTCTCTTTTTTTTTCCTCTGTCTCTCTCTTTCTCTAGTTTTCTCTCTCTTTCTCTCTCTCTCTCTTTCTCTCCTTCTCTCTGTCTCTTTCTCTCTCTCTCTCTCTCTCTCATTTTCTAACTAGTCTTAACAAACGTATGCCATATACCCCACCCCCTCCCCTGTGAAAAAAAAATGTCATTAATTAATCGATCGATTGGCATAAAACTATTGAACACTTTGGTTCCCTAAGTGGCCCTGTTCTGGGTTCCCTAAGTGGCCCACTTTTGCTTTCCCTAAGTGGCCCAGTTCTGGGTTCATTAAGTGGCCCAGTTTTTTTTTGTTTTTAAGACGCACCGTGATATCAACCATTGGACTGATGTGTGTGTGTGTGTGTGTGTGTGTGTGTGTGTGTTAGTTTTCAGCTACATAAGACTGCATGGGTCATTCGCTGCTGCAACTGGGTAAGTCAAAAGATGCCCTAAAGACCGACATCCAAGATTTGAACCACTTGACAATCATGTCGACTGACCTCAGCGGCCATGCATGACCAGGTAAACACCGGACTTCAGTTTGACGCCGAGGTCAATGTCGGCTTGGCGACGTGTCTTGTTTTGCCCGGGGCGCAGTGCACATACAATGCCTCCTTTGATAACCACTTGATCTATGCCTAGGAGTGGAGGGGGGGGGTATCTGGCAAAAACAGAAGTCGGAAGCCAATACCTCTAACACTGTTGGTGTGTGCATATATACAGGGTCGGATTTAGACTTGATAAGGCCCTAAGTTATTTGAGATATGGGGGCCCTGTATAAGTCCAGAGATTAGATGTCAGTGCCAAATCACAGATTAGATATTATACAGATTGCGCAAGCCTCGTTTCGAAACAATGTTTTCATCGCCGCCATTAATGATATTTTCACTCGTCAGTCCATTCATTAAATAGAAATGTTTATATTATGTATATAAAACTCCTAAAAACTCATGAGCTCATGAATAAAATGATATATTTTCGCTTTTTTTATATTTACTAGTTATCAAAGGCCCGGTACCCGGACCGGCGAGTAGGCACACAGTTGGAGTTGAAAATGGTGATATATATTTTAGCGCGTTAACAATCAGTCTATATCAGAGGTGTGCGGATCTTGAAATTTAGCGTCCGCGTCCGTCCGCGGATTTCTATCAATGATCCGCGTCCGCGTCCGCAGAATCTTACAACATTGGTCCGCAGTCAGTCCGCATTGCTAAAATTTAGCTGTTTAAATGATTGAAATTTTTTATGGTAACGCTAAAGAAGATCCGCGTCAGTCCGCGAATCCGCAACTTAACCATACGAAGCATCCGCTGTCAGTCCGCTGATTCGGAAAAGTCTGCGGATCTGCGTCCGCAAGCGGACGCGTCCGCTGTCCGCTCATCTCTGGTCTATATACTTGCAGTGGCCCCAAGGACATGAACAGATTATTGTAGCCAAAATACATTTGAAAATATGGACACCTAATAATACATCAAATAAAATTCATATGTTAAATAGTTCCTCCCAAAAAAAAATAATCCTCACTATGGGTAGACATAAACAACAACTCTTAAAATCATATTCCTTCATAATATTTTAATGGACTCCTTTCCAAACAGTTATTCATTTAATGTTTTATGATGTTCAACATGGCGTATTTAAAAAAAAAAGAGAGACGTGAGTGAGTGCTTGTGTTAAGCAAAACGCTACATGTTTACCAGGTGGTTTATTTACTGTTTTACATTGTAGCATAGTACAATTAACTAAGAAAAATTGCCGACCCGGCAGTGCAGAACCTAGGAATTTACGGCCCCGGTGGCTTGGCCTCTTTGGGGGCTGCCCCTGCATTTTGGCATGAGATAATTTTTTGACGCTTCTCAAGCTTGGTCCCGAGAAGAAAGAATCGTTGTGTAGCTTTAGCTGACCTTCAATTAAAAACATAGTATTCCATCAATGCAGTTGAGGCCGCAGACGCAGAAAACATTAGGCCTCTTAAAAAAGAAAGACATATCAAAGCTTTCAACATTATAGTTCTGTGAAGCCAATGCCGAACCAAGGGATTTTAGGCATCTTCGGGAGCCACTACATTTTGACATGAGATAATGTACTTAATATTTAGTTTAAAAAATATTTTGGGGGCCCTCCTGAAACTGGGCCCCCTCCATACACCCTCTGTGTGAAGCCCCCATCATAAATGATTAGTTTGCATTGTAAACGTTGTGTACGGCGCTACTCAAAATCAACCCTTATTCATTTCATTCATGTGACGTAATAGTCAAAAAATAAAAAAAAAGTGACGTATATAAGGTTAGTAATAAAGGGAAATAATTGTACATTAGAAATAGACATATTTTAGAAATAATAACAATTTAAACAATATAAATATTACATTATATTTAGCTATCCATAATTTTGGTTTAAAATTGAAATTGTGGAACATAACACAGAATATTAATTGAACGATTTCTGTAAATATTTCTTTTACGATCGCTTCTCATTTATTAACAAATTGAACACCATAGATTTATTACGTTACTGTGAGATATAGATAGGCCTTTGGAACTACTTTTGTTTAAGATTTGTTTCTGAGAGTATCACAGAATATTTGGCAAGATTTTGTGTTCTACTAAGATCGCTTCTTGCCCTTTGGTAATGATTGAGGCGGTCGAAAACAGTATCACATTGTGATTGCCATTTGGCAATCACGATCTTACCTGCCGTATGTTAGTGTACGGTGTTTTGTCACCTCGGCAGTATGTTTACGGCTGGTCCAATGTCAATTCTGGCAGCCATGTAGGAGACTTTTTACTCGGATGGCCAGTTGGTAGCCGGATTATGCATGTCAAGAAGAAAACAGTAAATGTTTCTGCCATCTTTGAATTGTCTATGCCGCCATCTTGGATGAATTGTTTATGCCGCCATGTTGGATGACAGACGGAAGTCGCGATGACAGACGGAAGTAGCGATGACAGACGGAAGTCGCGATGACAGACGGAAGTAGCGATGACAGACGGAAACCGGAACATATGATGTAAAATTTGTATTATAGATAAAGCAAATTGAAAACTTTTTCATTCATATTTCACGTCTTGAAAAAAAAAATACAAATAGGTGTAAATAGGTCAGTGGGTTTTTATGAATGGAAAGCGTCATTGGAAACGAAAGCGAATAACAACAATGGCGGGAGAGTTTTTAAACACAAAACCGAGGACTATTTATAGAGTGATGTGCTATCTGTATAATGTATAATCTATGGTGCCAAATATTGAAGTATATATTAACCCAATAATTACAGTACAGAGTTGTGTACACAATGGGGAGACCTCGATTTCATTAGGATGGGTACTTCTGTTGTTGTTGTTGTTGTTTGACTGTTATCTCCTGTTTATCTCAGATACAACAAATGTGATTGTGTTTGACTGTTATCTCCTGTTTATCTCAGATACAACAAATGTGATTGTGTTGGACTGTTATCCCCTGTTTATCTCAGATACAACAAATGTGATTGTGTTTGACTGTTATCCCCTGTTTATCTCAGATACAACAAATGTGATTGTGTTTGACTGTTATCCCCTGTTTATCTCGGATACAACAAATGTGATTGTTATTGCAGTGCCCTTCGTTCATCCCCAACATAGTGCAATGAACAATGATGCACCACGGTGGGGGGGGGGGGTGAAAAATTCCACTGGAAATCAAACTCGGCGACCTGTAGTCCCGTCTAAAATGTTTATTAGTGGGTCAAATAACATTTGAGTATGTGCCTTTATTCAACGTAGTTTGTAGTTAATCAAACAGTAATCAATAGTAAATCAAACAGTAATCAGTAGTAAATCAAACAGTAGTCAGTAATAAATCAAACAGTAGTCAGTAGTAAATCAAACAGTAGTCAGTAGTAAATCAAACGAAGATGTAAACAAATTAATTTAGACACGGAATTGGGCGGGGTTGAACTATGGCTGACAAGACTAAAAATGGGGGGTAATAGCCAATGATGTGGGGGTGGGGGTAATGATGTGGGCGGGATAGAATTATATGAAACGTTTAATGTTATAATCAGGGCCGTGTTATAGGGCCGTGCCGAGCCATAACACGGGGAGGGGTGAGTGTGGAGGCGTCATAAGGTGAGGGGCGGGGAGGCGGCAAGCAGTTTACATGAGTCACATCCCCCCCTCCTCCTGTAAATATTGCAAGTAAAGGAATATTTAGAAACAAAAAATATAAAACAATCATTCCACATACAAATTGACATCTAAAGAAAATAAATGTCATGGCATTTTGTGACATTCGTACTCAAGTTATTTGACATTTGAAATAAAAATACAATTGTTTGTAAATAAGAAAATAATAAGAGATCTATTATATCTAGATATAAACCTGACC